>LPNX010551494.1:1896-44684 GCA_001517045.1 Pseudotsuga menziesii | reverse complement strand
ATATATATATATATATATATAATAAAAGTTAATAATATTTAGTGAAAAACAATTGGTTTAAGTTGGGTGCACTTTGGTGATACAAAGTATTTTAGTTTTAATGTATATTTAAAGTTATAATCAATGTATTATTAATGATACAGAGTGCTTTATCGTTGGTTTTGTGACGAATCTTTATTTATAATCAATTAACAAGTTTAAGAATGATCACTTCTTATATTGTTTGATGCATTTATTAACACTTAATTTCAAGTTGATTGTAGGCTTATGTGTAGGATTGTGTTATTATTGTAGATTTTGAAACTTCTTTGTTAATCAATCCATCATTAAATCTTCTAAACATTAGATTTTTTTTAGAGTTTTCATATACAAGTTACTAATCTCTTCTAGGTCTATGCACTAAAGAAAAGTAAAGAGAATAATCTCTTCTAGGTCTATGCACTAAAGAAAAGTAAAGAGAAAATAGCATTGGATGCAAGCACTTATGCTTATAAGCAATGAGCTTATGCTCAATAATGGTCATTTGATATGATATCTATGTTGTTTAGTTTGAAAGATAGAGACTTGAATTGATTTCAATAATGGTCTTACTATATAGGAAGAATATTTTATTAGATTATTTAAATTAATAAACTGTTGTTGTAATTTGAAAGATACGAATAGGTTAACTTTGAATATTTTTTTGTTTATTTATTTTTATTCATTTTAAAAAATTACACTATACTATTATATAAAATAGTTGTGTTACTTTGTAATACCTTTAATTTGAGCTTTGTGATATATTTAATTAAATTATGTAAATGATGTAAATATGTGAGTTTGGATTCCTAGTGTGGAGCTCAAGGCCAAGGCTCGACTAGTGAATGGATAAACATATGTGATGTAAAAATTGTTATTTGGATATTATGGCTGGCTTGTCATGCCGACTCGAAATATATATAAATATTATATGCATAAATAATAAAATGGTCCAACAATGGTTGTGTAAAGAGCACCAAGGGGCTATGATTCCACCAGAGGTGAAGAGTAAAGCAAGACTAAGGGGAAGCTAGTCCTTGCTTCCAAGTGTCAGCCTTAGAGATCCATGCACCCAAAATTATCTCATGTGCCTTGAGTAAGCCACATATATCGGTTTTTTACCATTTTCCAATTATTGAATGCATGTGTGAAGTAGGTGGGAAAAGTAATTTCATGTAGTCATTGAAGCATGGGGTTGACTGCACTTTTGGACAGTTCTGTCACAAGTCAAAAGTCACTCTATAGTAGTTAGGAGTCCTTTCTTCTAATGTCAGAAGTTATGTCAGCCACCTTTTCACCATTTTCTCATATCCCTTGGAGTCAACCCTCATTCTCTCATTTTATTCCATGCATATCTAGACTATACAGAGCTCTCCATTGTTGTCATAACCTTTAGCAGCTATGTATAACCAATAAATTCAAATTTGGAGCTAGGACAACATATTTGGAAGAGAAAACTGATGGTTTTAAGTGAGCACAGAGATGCAAGCTAGGAACCCTTAACCATTAAGGTTTTGTTGTTGTTACATGCTTCAGAATCCACAAATTGAGGCTACAGGTGGTTCTCCAACATCATTAGCAAGTTGGTCTTCTTCTATGCACACACAGGAAGCACTCGACAAGATGGAACACCTAAGAGAATCCTGGATCAGTGATGGGGATGCATTATCCAATAAGAGTGTTGTGTGGGGAAGGTACCATAGAATCCAAGGCTGTGAGAACTAAGTTAGACCCTTGTAGATCTCTCTATGAGCATTTGGCTAAGCATAGAGAGAAAATTGGTTGGTGGGATGAGAGAGAGAAGATTGTAGGTGTTTCCTTCGCCTCGGTGGCCTCATAGCACAGCTTGCAAGGGGTGGCCTCTAATCATAAAGAATATATGTTGGACATAGTTCCTATGGTTGGGTGGAAAATCACTCTTACACAGCCAATTGCTTGGATTTACGTTGGATAAAGATAAGTATTCTTTTGTATTTCTATGTGCAATGTTGTTATTTGATGGTTGTATTTATTATGCTTATAATTGGATTCTAGATGTGTGTGGAAAGAGTTTATTTCCGATGTGTATATTATTTATGTTTTTGCACACACATTATGAAATTTGTAACATGACTTGTGGGGAGAAATTTAGAGGCCCCGAATTTGGTTAATTCCCCTACCTTAGTCAAAATGATGCAAGGGGATGTTACAGAGTGGTATCAGAGCTTCCAGTTGCAATACCGGAGCTGTATGGGCCACAAATTCGGATTTAGCGGGAAAAATTAGAAATTGGTTCTAGAGAAATTAGTTTATGTTAAGTGACAGATAAGGAGCAAAGAACAATTTTGAAACAACCACCTTGTGTATGAATTAAGATTATGTGGAAATTCAAAATATTGGAAAAATTGGGAAATTTCGGTTGGACCCCACTCGTGCCACATCGACAGGTGACGTGGAAGAGCAATGCGGGAAGAAGTTCTGGCATGGAAGGGGCCACATGGATAGGATATGCGATGTGGACCATACACATCAGATATGTGTTCTTGTGTGACTGCAGGTGCCAAAGTGTGAAGGTGAGGGAAGATCAGATCATCATGATCAAGATCAACGACTGAAAATGGTTAAGGCTCGTGAAGATGTCCAATGGTTATTTTAATGAGCCTGATCATGAAGAAGAAATTACTAAGATGATGTGTCAACTTATCATGCGTTCAAGGTCATAAAAATGGTTTTGAAATACCATTGCTCCATCGATATTAAAACCGGTTTTATCCAAGTAGGCACTTATGCGATGTGGAGGATCCACGTGGAAAGAATGTATGACATGGTAGATCCACGTGGGAAGAGGGTTGGATGTGGACCAGCCACATCAGATTCGCAAACACGGGTTCCCATGTGTGATGGGGCCCAAAAGGAAGAGATATATTATCATACAGTTGTAGAAAATATCAATGGTTGACAACACATTAGGGTCATGAACATGCACAATGTTTACCTGATCCAAAAAGGAAATTGTTGACACAATGTGTTAGCTTCTCATGAGTTCTAGGTTGCAAAAGCAGTTTTGAAAAACCATCACCCCTTCAACCCTGAAACCGCTTTTGGTCTACCCTACAAACACGTGACATTGAAGGATGTGACTGGCAGGTATTTGATAGGAATAGATGTGACATGCAAAGATGTCAGAGATGACGGGACCCCTTCTTCCAGTCATGTCAATTCTAAAGATCGTGCAAATGAGATCGATGGTTGATAACACTTCAGGCTCACAGAGATGCACGAGAGATAATTTAAGTGTCATGATCCTGAAATAAAAACCACCCTATTGACATGTATCCATCCTATGCCTGGTTTCAGGAAACCACCATCTCATGGATCCTGAAAGTAGTTATGTTCCATAAGTGGTAAAATGGTGTGGGGTTGTATTAGATATGCATGAATCAATGGAAAAGTTGTGATTTTCATAGTCGAATTTCAGGTGCCTTAATTTCAAAAAACACAATTGATATTATGCATTAGATTGTGTGAAATAGAAGGTGTTACAAAAAATGGCCGCAAGGGGGAAATCCCCCTTGACCCCCCCCCCCCCCCCCCCTTTTTAAATCAACAAAATTAGATCTTGAGCTCAATTATGGCTGCCGAGAAAACATAAAATGGGGAATATTTTGAAGTTTGAAGAGGTGACTCAGATGTTTCTATAATTTGATAGAAATGGACAATATGGGTTGTTTCCAGAATGCATGAAATTTATTTTTGTGTATTTTTAAGATTGCATTGAGGCTAAAAACATAGAAGAATCAAACAAAAGGTTCTTATTTTTTTTTAAAGTTGTAAGTTGTTTCAGATAGAAAGTAGAACATCCTCCAGGTTTGATTGGGCATGGTAAAATTGCTTGTATCTAGAATTGTGAAAAAAAATTGAAGCAAACTTGGCTGGATTCTTGGTGACAAAGCAGTGTCATTGACCAAGGATAATCCCTTGAGAATATTATTGTAATTGTTGTAACAAGTGGGAAAATATGTTGAATGGATAATATTATACTCTTACATATTGTATTTTATAAGCACGCATGATGGAAGAAGGGAAACTAACATGAAGTGATGGTTCCTTAGACAAAATGTATGCAATGTATTCTCAATGTTCAAAATGTGCAATTTGAATTGCAAGGAAGAGCCATGTGAGTTGTTGATCTATGGATATTGTATTCCATAAGACTAATGATTACCAAGGTATGGGATAGGCCAACAAGTAAATTACATGCAACTTGTAAGGGTTATGGTGAATCATCCTTGTAGGAAAGTGCATGCATGCTAAGAGATCTTGCAGGATATGATCCAGAAACTTATGAGTAAGTAATGAAAATGGTTAAGTAAATTGGGTGAGTTCTCAAACTTGAGGGATCTTCTAGATGCAATGGTAGATTCAAGAAAATGATTCAATATCTATAAAAGATTAATCATCCCAAGCAATGTTGAGTCTTTCAAGCCTAGTCCCAAGCTTGGAAAATTGATTGCTAACTAGGATAGTTAAACAAAATGTGAGTGCATTATGTTGCTCTAAAACACGCACGTGTTATGTTTAAAAAATGTGCATACGTTATGTTCTACAAAACATGCACACATTTTGTAAAACGTGATTTACGCCCAAAATGGGTCACACCTGTCATTTCCTCCACAACACTCATTTGCACCGAGTTTGGGATGACCAAAGCACACAAGGGTAAACTCGTTTTGAGTGAGAAAGGAATTTAATTTCCACATTTCGGATCAATCTCCTCATTATCAGGTATTTACACTAAATCTCATCTTGCTAGTTTCATTTTTTTCTATAATTTGTATGCCCTAATATGAAATGAAACCATAATTTTTTAAATTCTATTCCCTAAAATAAATTTACATGCCTAATGGAAACCAAAACCCCAATTTACTCATAAAAACCAAATCAATTTCACTATGTGCATGTATATTCATGAGCATGCTTATGAATCCAAACCAATATTCACAAATATATGCAAAGTTTCTCAAGTATACAACAAGGTTGCATACAACTAAAAATATTTTCAAGTAGAATTCACATCTTCCCCATAATACATAGACAAAGATGCTAAATGGCCTATAGAGTCCAAAACAATTCATGCCAAAACAAATATTAATATATCAAAATCTTTTCCAATATTGGGAATTTATTCATCAATAGCACCGTTAACCCATCCTTTAGGCTCTATGCCTTGTCTCTAACCAGAAGATCGAAGTGTTATGATTTGTATTCCTCCCTTGTATGTACTTGTCTATTAGATTATATTTTCCTAACTTAGGAGTCATTAATTAATATTGGGTCCACTAGCACCATTGGGTCCACTTGGGCTATTGGTGCCACTAGTAGCAGTCACTAGAGTGTGGGGAACACATATAGAGGTTAACTGCAACTGGATGAAACTTCATGCATCAATTTGTATTCCTCTGATACCAATCCCTACAATTTAAGATCCACTGGGAGTGCCACCACCAACCTCCTTCAGTTGTTGGTAGTTGGTAACTATTCAAGCTAAGTTTTGCTCTAGTTACATTCAGTTAGATTACCTCTAGTTCAGTTAGGGCCAGTCTTGCATCGATGCATGTAGTAAGTGCTTATTCTCACCTACTTCTTACCTACCACATCAATCTAGTTAAACTGATTATAATTGATTGAGAGACTGAATTAGAGATCTTGAGTTAGACTAGTGAGATTCGATAGTGATTTATACACTTCTAGTTAGCCATGCAGTTAGATTGAGTTGGTAGCTTCGAAACATATCCACATGATTCAAGTTCTCCTTTATGTAACACTATTGTATACTGCTAGGATTAATGAAGTTTATACTGTAATTATACTGAGAAATACTTATCTGTTTCCTGTGAAATTTGTCTTGTTCAGTGTGTATTTTTCATTCCATTACATTGCATATTAATACAATTCAATTGCACTCATTTCCTGAAGGTCAATGGCACAATAATTTAACACGAAGTTGGTCCTCCAAGAACATTAATCAAAACCTTATTTTTTTATTAAAGTTTCTAATCCAAGTGTTAAAATATAGTATAGAATCTTCCCATGCTTAATAAAACAACCCTGACCACCCTTGTTGGCTCACCCTCAAGTCCATTCTAGATTGCCTCTCCAAACAAAGGGGCCAACTCTTTTCACTTGAGCGAAGGGGACGTTTTGGTTAATTTCAAGACAATGGAGTTCAACAATAGGCTCTACCAACATAAATATACATAGGGAGGTTGATGTATTTGATTACATGCCAATCATATATTATCATACATGAATAATCTAGTGGAAACCTTGCAACCCTAAAAGATTGAAAACAGTTAATTATGTTGATTTCTAGCTCCCAAAACACTATACACAAATATGCAAAGTCTCTCATGGGTATATAGAAAGAGTGCATATAA
Source organism: Pseudotsuga menziesii (assembly GCA_001517045.1). Classification (NCBI taxonomy): domain Eukaryota; kingdom Viridiplantae; phylum Streptophyta; class Pinopsida; order Pinales; family Pinaceae; genus Pseudotsuga; species Pseudotsuga menziesii. The sequence continues at coordinate 38,250 of LPNX010551494.1, read as the reverse complement.
CTAAAATTGCCCCAAGTGGAATCCATACATGCCCCAAATTAATATAATAAAAAATGTTAAATGGCCCATAGAGTCCAAAAAATTTATCTACAACAAATAATTACATATATCAAAATCCTTCCCTATATTGGGATTGTATTCATCAATAGCACCTTTTGCCCCCTCCTCTAGGCTCTAGCCCTTGACTCTACCCAGAATCTCGGAGTTGGTCCTCCAAGGGAATTAGTCAACACCCCATATTTTTTACAAGACTTCATAATCCAAGCCTTAAAATAAGGTAGAGAAGCTTATCAATCAACATACACATAGGACATTTAATGCATGCATCTGTAAATTCAAATTAATACACATATACGACATAAATTTAAGATGGAAAATGTTAAATGTTTATTCTTCAGTGTAATTTTTTTTTTCAATTATAAATTAAAATTATAAATATAGTCCATGTTGTTATTTGTCATACACTAATTGTATATTTTTCATTGCCTAGAGATGTCATTATACCATGTGTATTTTTTTAATGATAGTTTTATTGTATTTATGATTGCAGTGGATGATATGGACCAAAATGCAAAGATTTTGAGAATTATTGGTCATTTGAGAGATATTAATATGGCTTGGATGGGTGGAGAAGAAATTTGTCGCTCCTTTTCGACATAACTAGAGTCCATCGTAGAAACCACCAGAAAATCCAATTATGATTTGTATAGCATAGTATCGTAGAAAGAGAAAATGACAAGAATATGTCGATGGAATGATCTACAATGAGATTAAGAAGCTCAAAATAACCAAAGAGAAAATATATTCACAACTTAGAGTGCTCAAGAAAAATAACATTCCAGATACTACCAGACCACATATTTCTATTGAGTGGTGCATTTTCCAACCAATTAGATATCATTGAATGGATATATGGTACATGGTTTTTTATATACCCCCACATAACAATAGGGAAGAATTGATGTACTTCCTTCAAAAACTTTATGTAAAGTTTGTGTTGGGAAAATATGTCAACTATTTTAACATGTTGGGGTTCCAAGGCACTCGTAGGGGGATACCACAAGCCATCCCAATGCTAGGCATAGAGATTCCAATCGACAAATACCTCCACCTCGTAGCCAGCTACCAAGGCTAAACTCCCCCCTTGTGCATGATATGGTTCTCCAGAAACATAAGATGTTTCTGACACTATCTTAGATGATTTTCCACCACATGACATCTATTGACTAGGTAAGGCCCTCTTCCTCTAGTGCGGTACATTCATTAGCTTCTGGTGCCAAAGGACCATCTATTGGTGGGAATATATTGACATCCAATGAGCCCCAGATTGTGTCGCACGTGTGGTCAAGAATGCGATGGTCCTGAACCAACACATGGTACATCTATGATGATTTTTTTCCATGTAAGGATGTAATGACCCAATTTGAAAATTCCCAACAAAGTCACAATTTGGGGAAAAATTGCCTTGACTAGTTTTGACTTTAGGGGATTCAAATGGAACAAGAGGGTCTCAAATTTGGTAGGGACTTATATGGGGAGTCTTAGGACCACTAAATTTACTCTCTTATAACTTTATGGAAGGTTATAGACATCTACAACTTGATTTTGGAACATTGGCAAAGATGCTAAAATTTTTAGTAATTTGTGATGCAATTCCCCCCAGGGTGTGAGTAGAAATGGATCTCCAAATCCTATGCGACCCTCCCAAAGTGTCAAAAATATTATGAGGACTGTTATTAGACTTCATTTAATGTCATTTTTTAGGGTTAATATATCTGCAATAGAGGTGTAAAGCTTCATATTTGAGTGCATAAATTCAGTGATATTTGCTTAAGGGAAATGACATGTAAAAGCTCAACTTTGACTCACAAATGGTGTATATAATGGTTCAGAACAAAGAATCATGAATATGGACCATTAAAATAATATTAATATCTCACTAAAAGCATAAAAAATAAAACCAATTCGCAACATACATCAGATATACAACTCCATTGAAATGGGAAATCAACACATGGAAACTAGTCACAACAAAGCTTAGAAATGTGGACATTTGGATATATATTTATGTTTATTTAGACTAACATAGAGGATGGAATAAATATTAAAAATCCATAAATAATTCACCCATGCATGGGCATCAACTGGGCTCAATGGGGTGCAACCACCATTTGCACAAGTGTGCCATCATAGATAAATATGGAAATATTGAAGTGGGGATTGAGAGAATGGGAGGAGAGATGGGTCACGAATAGTAGAAGATTCATATATGCAGTAAAAAAACTACATTAAGCTCCACATTATAGGTCAGGGTGTCCTCTCCCAAATACAACTTGGATGATAATCTCACTCTCTCGAAATTGGCTCACTAGCAGCGTAAGTAAGCACTCACCGTGCAATGGACAAGCCAGTGCTTTCCAAAATTCCAAAGGAAAATCTCAAAATGATCCAAAATCCATTATCATTCATAATGACATATTTTCATAACCATCCTAAGGTCCTCGAATGTTGAATTCACTCCCATAGGCTTCATCCACTCATCCTTGATGTTTAGTAACCTCCATGACACTTGTCCTTCTCATCAACCCTTCATCTTCCTCGAAATTGGAATTGTTGCCACCTAGACACAACTGCACCCTATTGGAGGCTATTTTTATCCATGAAATGTCATATTTTCATAGTTCTACAATAATTTCTGACTTGTCATATAATATTCCATCATTGTTTTCATAAAACGCAGGGAATCTCTCTCCAAACAACACCTAGTTTCTTCCTAGACTCTTCCTCTTCTATGGGTAGTTACTCCTCCTTGCCCATTCGAATCCTTAGGCTCATGATATGTTATTTTACCTTCACCTTTCAAGAAATTTTTTCCACTCATAATTTCTAATTTGGGGTTAGTTCATGACATGTGTAAGGAAGAATCTAGCCACCCAAGGTCTCCATGAACCTCCAAATGTCCTTATGAAGTAACGCCACTTTATTTTATCCATATTTATTATTTGTATGACCCAAATTAATGTGTAAATGAAAAACTAAGGTTCTATTGGGTCCCATAGCTCCCTTATTGCAATATTTAATGCCTCCTCCCCAACCTATAGAACTAGTATGTGGGTGAAACGTTGTCAACTAGTAGACTCATTAAGATGGGGACATGACAAATGATATTGTAAAAAATTTAATGTTTTTCAAATTATTTTTTCCATATTGCAGACATATCAAAATATTCTTAAGATATACAATTTTTATTCTTGCAGGAGCTTGATGCATCTATAGGGGGAGGTAGTGTACTTGGTGTTGTCATATCTAAGGTGGAAACAACCAACACTGAGGTCATATTTAAACATGCCATTTTGTTAATACGTGCCATTTTTTCAATACATGTCAGTTCATTAATTTATTAAATGGTATAATATTTACAATTTTTGAATTTGCAGGCACCGCATTCGGAACAGGATGCAAGAGACATTGATCTCAGTGAATCCCCCTAGGTGGATTCTATGATTACCTTAGGAATGTAAGTACATGGTTAATGGTTTAATCTTATTTAATTTTTTTTTCTTATTGTACTCCTTTATAGATTGCTAATATTTAGGATCCCAACGAATATTGGACATGACACCTCCAGCGACGGGCAACAATAGAGAAACTTAGGAGGTTCCAAGTAATGGGTACGGTTGCAGGCTCCTTTAGGATGGATCAACATGATATTATAGAAATCAAGGATACTAGTACCATTCAAATTCATGTGGGAAATAAATATGATCCTTGTCGTCAAGGACAGAGGTACAATATTCAAGTGAAATCCTATTATGGTAAGATGTGGGGAATTATGGAGCATCATGGGACTATACAAAGGAATGATAGCTAAAGGAGGGTGGAAATTATAATTTTTGGTCATGGAAAGCCTATATACATCCTCCTAGAAGGTGTAAAACCTCAATGTCATCAAGCCATATCTTCTTTGTCTCTTTTCCCGTCCTGGATATTGGTATACTGGGAGTAGGAGTGTTGGGTCATCTTATGATAGAAGAGTTGTGGAACAATTAAGAGTGGAGAGTAGAGTCCTTGAACTGGGGCCAAATAAAATAGGCCTAAGGGGGGCACCATGTGACAAGAGAACAAGCTTCAGTGGTGAAGGAAGCCTGATATTTCAAGTTGTGCCTTCCCATTGGGGTCTAGATTGAGTTAGAGAACCTAGAAGCTATTTTTTGGGAATATCTAGACAAGGATAAGCTACAGAAGGAAGAAAAGGTATTTAAAGACTGGTTTATTTACTCTCGCAACACCATGGCCAGGTTGGTTATCTATGATCACACAGTTGCCTTATATTGGGTCATGAAGAACACGATGGGGAAAGTCATGTGGGAGAGGTAGAAGAAGGAGAAAGGGGACAATGTGTTGGCACTGAATTGGAAGGAACACCATTTTGACTCTCAATTGATGCATATGAAGATTAATGCTATAGAGAGCCAGTCGGGAATTTGTTTTCAGGAGTCCTCGGGGATGGTGGGCACCATATCTACTTCACGTCAGCTGACCTTCCATTTTGGCTCTTCTATGAAAAATGGTGGTATATTACCATGCACTTGTCTGGGTCCTGTATTTTGTTATTTGTTTATTTCTCTAGTTATATAGTCTTATCTCGACAGTATAGATGCTTTATATCCTTGGTCCATCTAGTCAATATAGCTATGTTATGTCCTCATTGTTTTCAGTCTATTATAGGAGGTTGATTTTGGTTGAATGGATATTGGAGTGGCCTAGTGTTGGTACTGTAAATTCAGAGAGAGAGAGAGTTGGGTAGTTTTGATATGGGGTTATCACTCCTAACTTTAGAAAAAAATTGTAAGCAGTGCTATGTAATCTTCATTTTGATAATAATACCTTCTTACATACAAAAAAAAGATTTCGAAAAGTATAATTTGTTAAAACCCATATCATTCCATACCACAAAGCTTAGGGCAAGTGTGAATAACTTCATAGATTCTTGGTGCATACATGAGTATTTCTACATTGGAAAGATTTGCTAGTTTTGGTGACCAGAGATACTGATATCTATTTTATTTTTTTGACATAGATATCAAAATGCCAGTGGTCATTTTTAAAGTAAAATTTGAAAAGATATCATAGTACACCTTGTAACCATCCTCCTTTATACTTGTCTTTCAAATGAATATAAATTTTGCTAGTTCAATAATATTGTTTTTTATTTCTTTTTTAATATATAGTTATTGGTTGATATTTAATACTGGTGTTTTCTATTATACATTAATGCAAGGACTAAGTTGCACACATCTCTTGTTTTAATAAATGTAATGAGAATCCATATACAATTATGTTAATTTTATAAATTCTTTGATATACCCGTTTGTGGTATGAAGGTTCAAATAAATCATCTTTTTAAAAGTATATTATTAGGAATAACCCTCATGGCATGATATTAATTTTAAAAATTAACATACCTACTTGTTTATATTTGTAATGTCCCTAGTTTTGACCCTTGAAATCATGCTATGTGAATGATGTAATATCATCAATTATTGTAAGGAGCATGGTGAGGAGATCAAGGCCAAGGCCCTACCATGAACTCTCAAATATATATGTGAATATCAACAAGTAAATAAGATTACTGAACCATGCGCTAATCAATCACAATGGCATTGTAATGTGATGTACACATGCATGATAATAATAATAAAATCCGCAGTTGACTATGCAAGGAGACAAGAGCATGGGTGATCATTCTCCTACAATTAGGAAGGGACGTATTAAGCCATGAAGACTATATATGAGAGCCAAGTTTGTTAGACAGGATTGATGAGCCATCCTTTTTCAAAGTTTAATCATGCACCCCAATCATTTCATACTTCCAAGAGGGAGGTAGTTGAGATAGTTATTACCTTGGCCAAAGGAAGATGTGAGTTTGAGTTTCTTGTGTCAGTCACCTTGTATAACTAGGACTAGGGATTTCTTATTGGGTAAGCGACAAGTTAAATTGAAGTCATCCTTAAATTACCTCTTAGTTGGGGGTTGGTGCATTTTTTCAGTCTGACAGACAGTTGGTCACACAATTTACTTGGTCAAGTAACTTGATCTCTTGTGGGGGGTATCTATCTCTCACCCTGTCTGGAGGAGGGAACCTGTAACAAACATAAAATGTTAAATAAGCTATAAAATTTCAATATTAATAAATGATAATAATTAATGATGGACATTTAACTAAAATACATGAATTAGTGAAAAGAGATGTCTTTTTAAACCATGGTGTCCAATCAATGTTATTTAAGCATGTCATTCCATGGCATTATAATCTATCATATATCTTATTCATTTATACATTTATTATATATTTATCCTTCATGGATTATTTTTCCTCTTTACATTGGAAGTTTCTTTAGAAATGAACTTTTCTTGTCTCATTTGATTGCAGAGTTGCATTTCTTGATCCAGACCTTAGGTCATATCTTTCTTGACTTTATCTGGTTGGTCCTTAACCACTTATTTTTTCAAAGTTTCTTTGAAACCAAGCTATTGGCCAACTCGTCAACTAATTCTTATATTTTCTCTGAGTGGTTCCTTGACCACCAACCTGTCCTTGGAAAATTACAGTTGGAAGAACTGTTGAAAAAAAATTAGTCCACTGCAATTGAAAAAAAACCAGAAATCGAGAGAACAACAGACTCGAGCTACTGAAACGCATCTTCTATGTCCACAAGGGGTAAAATTTGACGGGAACCTTTACCCATCAGTTAATGTTTTTTGACAGTTGTGTTTCTAAAACTTCTAGACATATAACATTTAATAATTTTGTGTCCCAGTATTTTCAAATTTATTCCTAATATAATAATATGATATAAATTTCATTGCAATTTGATATAAATATACACTACATATAACATTTAATAACTCATTTTATGAGTGTATTTAAATTTAATCCCAATTATTCTATTATTCTATTGAAATTTAATCGTAATGTAGCAAATTTGATACAAATAGCATGGAAATTTGATATAGATGTTGAAATGCCATTCATCCTTGTATGATTAGATTTTGATATTGTGTAAATTACTCACAATTAAAGAAAAATAATTTGTAAATGAACTAATTTGGAGCCATATTCAATTAAAGAAAATTAATCTGTAAATGAACTAATTTGGATCCATATTCAATTGGGAAAAAATATAAAAAAACACCCGTTCAACTTTAGCATTAAATTATTCACAACTAAAATAAAATAATAGGGAGGGCCAATAAATGATAGAAATAATTTATTTCCAATTTACCTATGATCTGATATAGTAAGCCAAGCATATATAGATTCACTAGCCTAATCTAATCTAATTCATTGGATCGTAATGGAGTTTGAAGGTATGCTAATTGAATTATCAATTCAGTAATGGAATTTGAAAGGTATGCTACATGAATTGGATATGAAAACATTTATAAAAACATATATAGATAGAGTTACGTTTGATTAAGGTCCATGAATCTTGTTATAGAGTATATAAAGTCATAATTTATTACCACTCAAAGAAATCCCGTAATGAAAAGGCCTCATGTTACTTATAAGAATATGCAAGTTACATAATTTACAACGAGTTTGTCTAGTGTCTTGATGTATGGACAAGGAAATAAGCACTCTCCATATGAAAAGCCTTTATTTCGGTCCAGGGTATCTATTCCTTGAGGAAAGGTCTGGCTGGTGAGTAGGAAATAAATTAAAATACATATATGAAGAAGTTTAGAAAAACACACCTCATGCCTAGTGATCCTAGGCATTGATCTCAAGTCCTCGGGATCCCACAGCTTCACATTCCACCTCTCATCAATGCAACAACCCTAAAAATTGTGAATTCTACTCCAGATTCGCACAAAGTTCTTTTATAGGAAACAATTCCTCAATTCACACAACAATAATGCTTATGTTGTCTATAGACCAACACATTCACAAGTAGATCCTTCGACTACAACTATGCAAACTCAATACAAATCCAACAAACATGTAGCAACTCCATGTGGCTCCTAGCAGCAAATTCTCTACACAACATTGATAGCTTTTTCAGTCTTGCTAATATTGATTTATGGGCATGCCTCCACATAGATTTATGTATTCATGATTCATATCCAGTTATAGATCCACCTCAATGCTACTGCTAATCATAGGTCTTCCTACTTTCACACTCTTGGACAATCTTTCACTTGGTGTCTTGATGTTATTCGGTAGCTAAATGTCTCTGCTACATAGATGGATCAATAGTGGCAGCACAAGGGGTCTCTCTCTTTATCAGTGGCTCCATGTCCTCACTATTCTCACAACAATGAAATCTCTCTCACGCTGCTACACCATTGAGTCCACAAACTTTTTAAGCCACAAAATGATGAAACCTCCAAACACTAGCCTCTGTTGGCTTTGATACCAAAATAAATTAAAGTACATAGATGAATAAGTTTAAAAAAACACACCTTACAGTTTTCAAGATGGACTGTGGGGTTCATAAACCTTCGAAGGTAACATCGACTAAACAAATAAAGGAAAATCGACCTCGAGAATTTGGCTTATAATGAAATGGATCGGAAAGCATTAACTATAGTTTATGGTTCTTCTGAATCTAATGTAGAGCTTGAATAAATAGAAACCAAACTGAAGCTGGTCACGAAGCTTCCATTGCTCCCATTCTTTCTTCTCCTCTTCTTGAGTCTGGTGATCTTCATCTTAGTAAAATATTCAACCTCAATTTGGCTATAAAACTCCAAAAATCCCACAAAAATGTTCATCAAAGAATGCATTGGGTTAGCTACTAGCCGACAGTCTTTTAGCTATTGGAACCTGATTCAGTATACTAGAAGACTTTTCAAGATGCTGAGCATCTAATACATGGAAAGACAAGTATGAAGAAGCTATAAGGGGAAAGTACGGGTAAGATGGGAAAATTTAATTCAAATATGTATAATTTCTTTGTAGATATGTTGATAAATAAGATTAATGAAAATCTAACCAACATCTGTCCATCAATCAACATTAATGACAATTTTACTAACTGCATGATTTCTTTGTAGATATGTCAACAAATATAATTAATGAAAATCTAACCAAGATTTGTCCATCAATCAACATTAATGAAAATTTTACTAACCACATGAATATTTTGTGGGTGAATTTGAAGTGTTTCCATCAAATTGACAACCTCATAAATTAATTGAACTTCACTGTTGACTTGTTTATTTGACATCAGCCCATATTTTACTACTAAAAAATGCAAATACAGGCATACGGGCGTCAAATTTAACCCATGATGTTCACTATAGAATATGATTTTGTAGAAATCGTGAGCTGATTTGACGAATTGCCACGGATATTTACAAAAGAATTGTGAGTCGTTGTCACAAGAATTGATTGGGATAGAATCAATCAAAGCGTACTAAATTTGCAAACATTTAGTAAGAAAATATAATAAGAAGGGCTGCGAGCAACAAAGTCCCTGGCTTAGAAAAAAATTGAAATGAAAATTTAAAAAGAAAATAAAATAATACAAAAATTGCAACTGCATAACTTCAAATCAAAATACAAAAATGTGGAAATAATTATTTTATAATTCCATGAAATATTGGATTGCATACACAAATAACTCTATCGTGTTCATATGTTGGTTGTACATCATCATGCCATATGATTGTCCTCAAGTTGCATCAGAATCGAACATTTTTGTGAATTGCCAAATTAGATTACTAGATACCCTACTTTTTAAAACCTTGAAACATACACTATACAAATAATACCTTGAAGCATACATAATACAAATAGTTGAAATGCTTTGTACACAGGGGAAAGTAAGTACAATACAAATTTCCAAGATGCGTTGAACTCCAAAGTACAATACAAATGGCCTGAACTACAACCTATAGTACATAACCAACTCTGTGTTCTCTGCAATAACGATGTAGATTTGAAATGTTTGACCTTTTTATCCAAAAGTGTTGGATTCCTTGCTTGAACTGCAACCTAGAGTACATAACCATCTCTGTCTTATCTACAATAATGATGTAGATTCAAAATATTTGGATTTTTTATTCAAAAGAGTTGGATTGAATTGCAGCCTAGAGTACATAACCAACTCTGTCTTCTCTGCAATAACGATGTAGAATCAAAATATTTGGCCCTTTATCGAAAAGAGTTGGATTTCTCGCTACATATACTTTGAACAGTGTTTATCTAGCCCTTGCATACCATAAAAATCCATGAGATAATTTGGTTGTATGAGTTTCTTTGAATTAAAAAATTTAACAATAAACTTTGTGACAAATATGAAATAATGAAGAGATGGTTGTAGTTGGAAGAGAATATTGAATATTAAAAGCAAAAATCAATAAAAAAAGGAAAAAAAACATAAAAAGTGGGATACAGGAGTAGCATTTGGGAAAGTGAATTGGTAATAACAAAAAAATGAAACAAGAAGCTTTCCTAAACATTTGTCTTGGAAGTTTGGCATCTAAGGAAACTCTTAGTTGGTAATTTTTTTGATGATGATGATGATGATGATGATGATGGTTAACATCCCCTGAGACCAAACTTTGGTCTATCGGACCTAAAGAAGAGAATTAATTAGTTTGCTTTAAAGTTATATTTCTATGCTCAAAGAGCTTGGAAAGAAGTGTCCCGAGCTTACTATAATTTTGACAGGTTAAAAGGCTAGGAAAGTCGGTATTGCAACAAATATTATGAAACTGGGATCTAATGTGGGTGTACACAGGGCACTCTAAGAGGTAGTGATTTTCATCTTCAATGATCTTACTCTCACAAAGGTGGCAGATCCTTTCTACCCATGGTGTTTTAGGGACTGTCCAATGACCAGTTTCACTATGGAGCTCATGCGAGTTCGTTCTTATCTTAGCTATGTTAATTTTTTTCTTAGTACTGATCAAAACAGAGAGATACTTTTGATCTTCTAGAGTAGGGTTGATGACCTCTTTATAATATCTTAATTTTCTTTTAGCCTCGAGATCTTTCTCACACCACAACGTTTCTTTAAACTTAGAAGAAATAATATTTTTAATGTTATTAATATTCTGCAAAGCAACATTTTCATCGATCTTCCAGTGATTTAACCAAGACCTGGTATCTTTATACCACCCACGCTTGAGCCTTAAGTGGTTTTGGCTGGATTTTAAAGCTATCTTAGGGAGTCTATGGTCTCCCATGTTATTGATTTTGTTCTTGTATAACAGGAGTCTAGTCATAGCTAGGCTCTCGATGGGGGAAAGACCCACTTCTATAAGGAGAATAGGATAGGGTGTATTGTTTTTTATTTTGAGGTTATAAGTTATAAAACACTTCTGGATTTGCTCGATCTTTCTCCAGGATTCTCTAGAGATGCTGCAACCCCAGACCTCACACCCATACAAGATGACAGGAGTGACTAGAGTTTCAAAAAGGATCTTCTTTTTATCCCACATCACGAGGTTTGGAGCTTTACAGTTATTTTCAAGACCAAAGTAAGCTTTCCACCCTCCATTAATCCTTTTCTTAATGCTATAGTTCGAGTTGAGTTTCTGATGAATATCAATTCCTAGGTACTTGTAGGAAGACACTTCCTCCAAGTTGCTATTGTCATACATAAAATTAGCGTATGTATCATTCTTGGATTTGATAATCATAACTTTTGTTTTGTCAATGTTAACAACCATTCCCATGTTAGAGCATAAATCTTTGAGGAGTCGAAGCTGCTTATCAAGATCTGAAGAACACCTTGCCATAAGGACAATATCGTCAGCATAAAGAAGAAGGATGATGACTATTCCAGCTAAGATCGTACCAGCACAACCTGCTTCTTCTAAACAACCCTCTAACTTATCAATGTAAATGCCAAAAAGGGTAGGGGAGAGGGGGAAACCTTGCTTAACTCCGATATTACACTTAATATCTTTCGACCACCCCTCATTGCTTTTAAAATTGGCAATTACATTCTCATAGAGCCTTATCACGACAGCTCTCAGCTCGAAAGGAACCTTAAGCTCTTCTAACCTATTCCAAAGGTTATTTCTAGGTACCGTATCGAAAGCCTTTCTAAAGTCCACAAAGCAGCAAAAGAGATTGGATTTATCATTGCGGCACTCCTCCATAATGATCCTAAGCGTAATAAGGTGGTCCGTTGTTGAGTGATGCCTTCTAAAACCCGCTTGGCCTTTAGCTCGCTTACCTTCACTTTCAACCCAAATGTTGATTTTCTTTTCCAAAATAATACCATATAACTTGGCTAAGAGGGGGCTTATCATAATAGTTCGATAATTTGAGGGGTTATTTGTATCCCCACTTTTAAAAATAGGCATAATGAGGCTCTAAGTCCAAGGTTTAGGGAACCCTTGCTTGATTGCTTGATTAAAAAGCTTGTGGATGTGAGGGATGAGGACAGGACCTCCAATTTTTAAGATTTCTGCTTGGTAACCTTCAATGTCCTTAGCTTTTCCATTAACCAGACGCTTATCCCCAAAATCTATGTCTTTTAAAGAGAAAACTTCTTCCATTGTGAGGAGGGTTTCAAAGTGGTCTATGACATTCGGGGAGTCATAAAGCTTATTAAGATAGGAATTCCAATCGTGCAGAGAAATTTTAATATTATCTTTAGTTTTTCTAGTTAGAATTTGCCTCCAGAATTTCTTAGGGGCCGTCTTAGAGAGGTGTAAGAGATTGTCTTGCCTTTTGTCAATATATTGCCTTTTTTTCTTTTTAGTAAGGGCTTTGTAATTTTTTATCTTGTTAATTTTAAGAGATTCATCAAGAGCTTCCTTAATCTCTCTCCTCGCATTTTTACAATCAGTATCATACCAAGGGTTGGCTTTTCTATTCCTTTTATTACTCGAAACTTCAATTGAGAACTTGTTAATGGAATAAGAGAGGGTTGTGGTAAAATTATAATAAAGGTCTTCAATGTTGTCTGTACTTGATAAAGGAAGCAAATTATTTTTTAACTCATTTATAAAAAGATCTTGTTTATTCCTATCAAAGGTCAAGTTCTTTTGGTTATAAGGATTATCCTATATGGGATCTCTATGGATAGCATAGTTGAGAGTTACCATTAAAGGTTGATGATCCGAATCAGGCTCATGGTCGTTTAGAACGTCCAAATTTATTATATTGTTGTATAAAGAAATATCAGAAATAACATAATCTACTATGCTGCTACCAAGCCCATGGATACAGGTCATCTGGCTAGAGCTGGGCCACTTCGTTAGACCGTTGCAAATTATGAGATCTTGAGAACTACAGAGCTTGATTAACTCAGACCCAAACAAATTTTCCCTTAAATCTACAGAGCTTCTCTTGTACCTGCTAGCTAAAGTAAGGTCTTCATCTAACCAGAGAGGATTAGGGTTGGAATAATTGCTTAGGAGAATAGCTTGGTTGTTAGAAGTTCTAGCATTAAAATCGCCCATTAAAAGGATATTACCTTCATTCCTAAGTCTAGAAATATCATTCTCTAGCCCGTTGTAAGGACAGTTTTTATCCAAATTTTTCTTCTTATAGAAGTTAGAGTTAATAGGGGCAAAATATCATATAGCTATGTAGGTTTTTCTATTGTTGATGTCAGTGATTTCTATCCACATATACTGGTTGTGAAGATCTTTTTTATAAATCCTATCATGGGGGGAGATGTTCTTCTTAATGTAACACGCTATACCCCCAATGTCTCTGCGAAAGGATCGCTTGTTCCAGATTGACCAAAGCACAAAACCATCTATGTTAGGGACCCTAGATTCTGCATGCTCCCAAGTTTCAACTAACAAAATAATATCAACTTCATTAGAGATCCAACTTAGCTTGGGGCCTTTGTTCCATGGAAATCCCCGACGGTTCCAAGAAAGAATCCGGAGCATGTTGAATTGCTATTTATTACTATCTTTTTGGTTTCTATCTCAAATAACAGCTTTCCTATTTCTGATTATTGGCCATTTACCTTCCTTCCTGGCTTCTTTTACCTTTTGAACCTCCTTTCTTAATTCTGCTTGATCTTCTGGAATGAGATCTTCATTTATGAATATTCCAATTCCTTTTAGACTTGAGGTTTTACTAAGTATGTTATGTTTATGGTCAGTAGAGCTTACCTTTACCCGAATTAACCTTCCTTTATTCTCAGTTAATTTCCCCAACCTTGTCGCTTCTATGAGACATGTTGTTTCCATTTGTAATCTATTATGTAATTCTGTCTGGGCTATGGCTAAAGTATCCTCGTTTTCCTCCTCTTTCAAGCCGAAAATTATAAGGTTCAAGGCCCTTTTGTTACGCTCATGATCTAATTCTATCAATTTTTTCATTTCTTCTTTAATGGGTTTGATATCTAATTTATCTGCCACATTATTTAGGTTGAGGTTGTTAGTAACTTTTGCTTCTAGCTCCTTAATCATGTCTTTCATTTTAAGACTTTCTAAAGTATCGACGTTTCCTAAACTTTTGTCCTTGCATCTAAGTAAAATTTTAGTTAATAAATTTTCTTCATGAAACAGAATCTTTCCTAAACTTTTGTTGTTCCATATAAAGAAACTTTTAGGTTGTAAATGTTGAATAATCCTTTGGGATTACATTGTAAATAATATTTCAGTTATTAGTTAGTAAATTCTAGTTAAAAATCTCGTTATCTAACTGTAGATAACGGTTTTGATTTCCTTTATATGTAACACTCATCTACGTAATAAGATATTGATTTGCTGAGGTTCTTCACGGCTTGTGTTAGTGGTATTAGAGCAAGGTAGCGAAGGATTGGTGCGAAAGACTTGGTGAGAGAGAAGGAGCCCATGAAGGAGGATCCAGAAAAGGAGCCATCACCAAGAAAGGATAGCTGCTTTGTAAAGATTGTGGAAGAAAGGATGCACATAAAGGGGAGACTGCACGTAAATTGTTTCGGTAATTTTTTTTGAAGATTTTTTTTTTTAAGAAAAAGAAAAAGGGAAGAGAGCCGCCATTTATAATTGCGTGCAATGATTTCTTTAAATTAATTATGAAATCTTTGGGGAGTTATTTTCAGAAAATAAAAGTTTTAAACAGGCAAGGTTTTTTTTAATTGAATTATTAAACCTTTTGGGAAATCCTTTTAGAAAATAAAAAGATTTTAAAGAATATTGGATAAGAGGAAAAGAATATATAATTTCAATTGTTGGAGTTATTTTGTCTGGAAAAGAAAATTATCACGAATGGTTTTGTAAAGTTAAAAATACCCTTATTTTTAATGATATGTGTGATGGAATTTGTGAAAATAAGAATTTAGAAGATAAGAAAGATGGAGAAGCAATACATGAAGTGGATAAAATTACACCAGTATCACCTACTAATGCCAAAGAGTTAGCATTATGGAAAAGCAGGGACAAGAAGGCTTATGCCTTAATTATTACCTCTGTAAGTGAAGAAGTAAGTAGACATTTAGTTTCTAGCAAAAGTGCTTCGGAAGCATTAAAGAAACTAAAAGATTTGTATGATTCGCATTCTAATCTTGAAATCATACAACTGTTGATGAAATTATTTAACTTATAATTAAAAGATAGTGATCCAATGAAACTTGCTTACGAAATTAGAGCCATTTTCCATGATATTGATACAACTGGTGTAAAAGTTGAAATTCAACTTATTGCATTTATTAAAGCTGTATATCCTACCTATACTCATTATTTAGAATCAGTTCAAGCTAGTGGCCAAATGAAAGCTATGACCTTTGAAACACTTGTTGAGAAAATTGCAGAAAGAGGGAAAGAATTTGGGAAGAAGGAGTCTAAACCCAATGAAGAAACTTTGTATCTTGCACATAAAGGACACAAATCAAAAGAAGAATATGCAAAGGATGAAAATAGAAGCAGAGGTCGAGGTAGGGGACAAAGAGGGAAATACAGAGGAAGGGGGGGGGGGGATTTAATCAAGGAGAGAAACAATGTTATAGATGTGTAAGAACTGGTCATACTGCCAGTTATTGTAGAATTTTTTGGGAGAAAATTGTTAACAAGAAAGAGAAAGTACTAGATAAAGGAAATGATAAAGGTAACCCTCATGAATCTGCACATTATGTTGTTGCACATTGCAATCTAGGAATTGAAGAAGATTTCGGTACTTCATTTTCTTGGAATGACATTTGGTTATTAGATACTGGAGCCACATGTCATATGACATTTAGAAAAGACTTCTTTGAAACTTTTAGTGATCAAATTGATGGGGTAGTACATTTGGCAGATAAGTCTTAGTTAAAACCTCCAGGAATTGGTTTTTTTAGATTGAAATTATCAGTACTTGTTGATTATATACTTTATGATGTTCTTTATGTTCCACAATTGAAGATAAATCTAATATCTCTTGTGCAAATTAGACAACAAGATCACTTACATATGTTTGATGGTGTCATTTAAATTAGAAGAGCTTATGATAATGTGATTGTAATGAATGGAGTTGAAGATAACAAACTTTTAAAGTTGAATGGTACATCATCCAATTCACAGAATTCTACAAATTTGGTTCAGCATAATAGTAATTTATCTTCTAGTTTGTTATGGCATGCTAGATTTGGTCATATTAATTATGACAGTCTCAAAATTCTAAAACAGAAAGGAGTTCAAGGGATTCCTACTATTCCAAGACAACTTTCCCCATGTGATGCTTGTATTTTAGGTAAGCATAGTAAACAACCTTTTCATGATTCTATGTTTTGAGCTTCAAGAAAGCTTGGTCTTATTCACTCAGATTTATGTGGGCCCATGCCAGTTCCATCAGCAAATGGTAACAAGTATATAATGACTTTCATTGATGAATTTACAAGGATGTATTGGGTTTATTTATTAAAAGAAAAATATCAAGCTTTTGATACATTCATAAATTTTCATTTATGGATTAAAAATGAAGCTCAACTCAATATCGGAACCCTTTGAAATGACAAGGGTGGTGAATATACATCTCAAGATTTTGAAAAATATTTGTAGGAGAATGGTATTAAACATCAAACAATTATTCCTTATAATCCACAACAAAATGGTGTGGCAAAACGTGTGAATAGGGCATTGTTAAATATGGCAAGATCAATGATGTTTTTTAAGAATGTCAAGTTAATGTTTTGGGGAGAAGCAGTTCTTTGTGCTGTCTACATTAAGATTAGATGTCCTTTTGCTACACTACAAAACAAAACACCTTATGAAATGTGGCATGAACATCTTCCAGCTGTCAAGCATTTTAGAATTTTCGGTTCCACATGTTATGCTTTGATTCCTGAGAAACAAAGACATAAATTGGGAGAAAGAAGTCAAAAGTGTATTTTTTGGGATATTCTAATACTTCTAAAGCTTATCGATTGTATGATGAAGATAACAGGAAGTTCATTGTTTCTAGAGATGTTATATTTCTTGAATTTGAGAAAGATGCGTTCACTATTGATAAACAACTAGTTCAACTTGATAGATTTCATTCTAAAAAATCTATCATGAAATGGATAATGAACCTCCAAATCTTGAAGGGGGGATTCCTGTTCTAAGTCAAGTTTTGGAATTTCCTTCTATAGAAACAAGTTATTCTAATGCACAAGTTGATTATTCTAATTCACAAGTTGATGAAAGAGAAGATGAGACCATTGATGATATTGTTAATGGAATGGATAAATTAAGTATTATAGATAATGCAGAACCTACTCTTAAAGAAGAAACAGAGCAAACACCACAGCAAGAAGAAGTTCGTACATCGATACGGACTAAGACATTTCCAAAAAGGTATGATGATTTTGTCACATTAGATTATGAATTAAACTTTCATGCTTTTGATGAACTTGCATCTTTTCAAGAAGAATTAAATAGTGATGGAAAAGTGCAATGAAAAGAGAGTATGATTCTCTCATAAAAAAATGGAACTTGGAGGTTGGTGGATCCTCCAACCGGAACCAAACCGATTGGATGCAAGTGGATATATAAGAATAAGTATAAAGCAAATGGGTCACTTGACAAACACAAAGTTAGACTTGTAGAAAAAGTGTATGCACAGAAAGAAGGTGTTGATTACATCGAAACATTTGCTCCTACAACTAAATGGGGCATCATTCGAACTTTCTTTTCATTAGCAACACAAAAAGGATGGAAAATACATCATATGGATGTTAAAACTGCCCTTTTTAATGGAGACTTGAAAGAAGATGTCTATAAGGATCAGCCTGAAGGATTTTCTATCAAAGGTCAAGAACATAAGGTATGCAAATTGGTCAAATATTTATATGGTTTGAAGCAAGCACCTCAAGCATGGTATGAAAAGTTTATTGAACATCTTCTCAAATGGAATTATAAGCATTTCAATCTAGATGACGCAACTTTATTTGTCAATAAAGTTGGAAGATCGATTATATATCTAGTTATCTATGTGGATGATTTGCTTATAACAGGAAATAATGATGATTATATAGCCTCTATTAAAAGAGAGTTGAAAAAGGTTTTTGATATGACAAATTTGGGATTATTACATTATTATTTAGGAATTGAAGTAGATCAAAAACCAAAGCACATTTTCATTTCTCTTAAAAAATATGTTGGAGAGTTATTAAACAAATTTGGTATGCAGGATTGTAATCCTGTTTCTACACCAATGGAGCAGAATCTAAAGCTTACTTCAAATGCCAGGTGCACATTTGAAGATCCAACAAAGTACAAGCAACTTGTTGGATGTTTAATTTATCTTACTACTACTCGTCCTAACATAAATTTTTCTATAGGAATACTTTCCAAGTTTATGCATCATCTTTGTGAAGGTCATCAGAATGCAACAAAGAGAGTGCTCAAATATTTAAAGGGCACTCAATCTTATGGCATCAAATATTCTAAATTTTCAAACTTTCATATCACTTGTTATTCAGATTCTGATTTTGATGGAGATAAAGAGAATGGGGTCTATACTTCAGGTTATTTGATGAACCTTGGATCAGCAGTTATCACATGGAAACCACGAAAGAAATCTGTTCCTATTGATTCTACAACTGAAGCCGAATATGTTGCAGCAGCTCAAGACACAAAAGAAATTATTTGGCTTCGTAAAATACTTGAAGATTTGCAGGAGAAACAAGTGACTTCAACGGCTCTCTTTGTTGACAACACTTTTGCAATTGAATTGGCCAAGAATCCAAAATTCCATGATTGAACCAAACATATCAACACCAAATATCACTTGATTCGACATCATATTAAGTCCAAAGCCATTCATCTGACACATTGTTCTACTTCAAAGCAAATTGCAGATATCTTTACTAAAGCATTGGGCTGTGAAAAGTTTGAAAAAATTAGAATGCAACTTGGCATGTCAGATGTCCCTTCAGATTAAGGGGGGAATGTTGAATAATCCCTCGGGATTACATTGTAAATAATATTTCAGTTATTGGTTAGTAAATTCTAGTTAATAATCTCGTTATCTAACAATAGATAACGATTTTGTTTTCCTTTATATGTAACACTCATCTACGTAATAAGATATTGATTTGCTGAGGTTCTTCACGACCTGTGTCAGTAAATTTGTTTTTGTTTTTTTTTATTAGTAATTTCTATGGTATATCACTGATCATAATAAAAATAAATTTGATTCAAAATTAAAATAAATAAAAAAAATAAAAAAAATTAACCAACACTTTACTTAAACTTTATAAATGTTGAAATATTAAATCTAGTTCTATACAATTAATGAAAAAAACCAAAAACAATAATCTATGACAGACTCTAAAAAATAAAAGTAAGAATATTATTCAGCTAACCATATAACGTGCAATAAATTTCTATACGCGTGTCTTTAGTAATCTTGTTGTATAGCTAGCCACTTATTAATTTCCTTACAACAACATTTTAAATCGATGGTGGCTTTCTGTACAATCGCACTCTTTGTCATTTATTATTTTCTTTTGTTTGCATTATTAAAATTTGTTTAAGGGGGTGAAAAGGAAGGGACGATATATCAACAAAACAAATGGTCATGGGACCCTAGTACATAGAGGTGAATTATACTTTATATATCATATGTTTACAAATATGAAGTATATCTGGACATATATTAAAATTGTAGGCGACTTTTGAATACACTGAATTAGTACAGACAGTTTAATCACAATAGGTATAAAATAATTATATAAAAATGGTAAAAAAAATAAAAAAATTTCAAAACTGATTATTAATGTAAAAAGGGATTTTACTCTCTTTCTATATAATGAAATATTAAGATATCTTAAGGAAGTCATAAAGAAAAAATGGGATCTATACTATGTGAGATAATAGAAAAAAAATTAGTTAGAAAAGAAGATTAAGGGTTTGCTCACTCAAAAAATGAAATTAAAAAAGATATTTATCACAATAAAATATTATTAAAAGAAAATGAAGATTTTAAGAAAAACATTGACAAAAGTTTACTAGAAAAAGACGAAGAGATATCTCATTTAAAAGATCATAGTAAAAAATTACCAGCACAAATTAATAAGTCAAAAGATAAAATGCAACGCAATCTTAAGCTATAACAAGAGAATGAAGAGATCTAGAAGATGTTATCAAAGAAAGATTGAGAATGTTCTAGCTTAAGAAATCTCGATCAAGGTTTGATTGAACAAATAAAAAAAATTAAAAAAGAAAAGCTATAAAACTTTTTAGAAACAAAAGTCCAAATTGTGGAAAGAGGAAAAAATACACATTCAATTGGATTATTATCAATAAATAAATCACTAGAAACAAAAAAAGTTGAAGTTTCTATAAACTCTCCATAAGCAGTCCTCAAATATCTTATCGGCATGCAAATCACAAGAGTCGTTTTGACCAACGATAAGGTCAAGAGAAAAATAAACAATATTCTTCTTACAAACAAACCAACTACAACTTGGAAAAAGAACAAAGACAAAATCGACAGGTGTGGAAGAAAAAAATGAGATGTTCCATCCAACAAATCAATTAGCAAAAGGTCTCGATGAAGGTTAACTTGAGATGAACCACTTCACAAATGATGCAATATTTTTACGTAGGATTCCATAACTCGTATCGTCTTATTTTGTAAAGTGTCGCAGCTACAATCATAGAAGATCATGAGAAGGAATTACAATCAAGAACAAGGGTAAGTCTTCTAATGAGTTATGAATTGAGGACAAAGCATTTGTAAGCGTAATTCAATGTAACAAACATAAAATGTTTCCCCCTAGGGTTTGGTTTATTGGTCACTCCACATTCTGTTAAGGCATGGAGATTGTTAAGCAAGCCACGGGTTCAAACCTCCTGGTGCAGAAAGGTGGTGGTCCATGTGTCAGGGGGTCGAGTAGGCTTCCCAAGGGGTTATAGAGGTAGTGGTAGGAATTGACCCTGTGTCACACGAGTATGAAACCGACTAGTTGTTGAATCCCCTTGTAACAAAACAAAACAAACATAAAATGTTAAATAAATGATAAAAAATCAATAAATATTAATAAATAATTATAGTTAATGATGGACATTCAACTAAAGGGTATGACTTAATGAAAAGGCGTGTCTCTTTAAACCATGGTGACTAGACAATGCTATTTAAACAGGCTGTTCCTTGGCATTGTGATCTATCATATCTCTTATTCATTTATGAATTTATTATATATTTATCCTTCATGGATTATTTTTACTATTTACATTGGAAGTTTCTTTAGGAATGAATTTTGTTCATCTCAACACCAAGACAAAAATATATAATTCTCACTTGGGAGGGGAGTGTCAACCATAGTATAAGAAGAAGTCAATCCTAATGAGTGATAAAGAGGGAGAGAATGGTTCTGAGATCTTATTTGTGGTCATGACTGTAAGTCGAAGAAGAATCTTATGAGTGCAGCAGCTACACATTCCCCTGTCGTCCCAAGAGTAGATTAGTACCAAAGAGGCTCAAGAGATACTTGTGTTGCACACCATGAAACTGTATATGTAAAATATTGTTTCAAATATGTTCTTATGATGGTCTGAATATGTCCAATAGAGTGGTAAATTTGTCTGTAAATAAGCTGTAGCACAATGTTGTCCTAGGCACACCATGGAAGTGTTGAATCGTTTGTAGTATCAATCACATGCTAGATATCCATGGTTCCTTGTTGTTATTATCTTATTGGGTAAAAAATAATAATTAAGTAATACTCTTACGTACATCCTAAAGTCATAAACTTTATGCCTGTGATAAAAAAAGAAGTATGCTTAGAAATTGTTTGGTCCATGTCCATAGTATAATGTGTCTTCGAATGATATTCAATAGTTTCAAGGTTCTCTTATTCATCCTCATGTGATTTTTCCTTATATTTTTCAAAGTCACTTGGGAGTGGCTTTCGATCCTCTTTATGTAATACTTTTTCTACTTCACCACCCACTGAACTTCATGACTCGGTCTCCTCCATACTTGTGGATTGTTGATTGTTCATTAATGAGTTCACATATGCATTATTGTTCCTAAATCCATTCTAAAAATCATAAAATTCTTCAAAATGAATGTTATTATGTGTCTCTCCATTATGAAAACTTCTATTACCCCTTTCTTCCATCTTACCCCTAAGTTGGCTAACCACCAAATAGAACTCTTGCATAAGTTACGTGGCCATATCATCAAAATATGACTTGATGAGTTTATTAAATTCATACTTATCATCCATAAATTCAATAGGTTTCGATACCATGATCTGATGCCAATTTAATGTCCTTTTTTTGGAATTTTGGCGAAAATTACAAATTTGGCAAAATTCGAGCTTAACTAGTCATGACTCTAGAGGGTTCCAACTTTCACCAAACGGTCCTGGATTTGAAATGTAAGGGTATGATGAGTCTTATAACATCCCAATATGTTATATGGACACTTTTTATCAGACTTTATACCTCTTTAAACTTCTTTTGGGTTGAGGTGAAACAATGCAATTTTACTAGGAAATTGTGTTCAAATCTCCCCAAGGGTGGTGGCCAAACTAGCTCTCCAAATTACGTATGATCCTCCAAAATTTAAGAAAAGAATATGGGAATGAGTATAATACATCAATTAATGTCCTTAATAATGTTTATTAAGTTATTCAAATGTATTATTAGCTACAACATTTGTAGGGTAACTTTCATAGAAATTGCCTAAGGGAAATTACATTACTAGCTAGACTTTGTCATAGGAAAGGTAGAATATATCATTCTGAGAGTAATATGAAACATGGTGGTAATATATGAAATACAAATTTCTTAAAAAAAATCATTAAACTCAAAGGAAAACCTTCCCACAAATCTGATACAATACTCCTCCAAGATTGAAGCCAAAGTCATGGAAACTAGTGATTCAATGGCATGGGAATGCAATCTTTTCATACATGTATTTCTGATAATTCGAGTTACAAAGAATGTGGAAATAATATTAAAGAGACATAAATCATATATTAATTCCCCATCATCATGAAACTCACATAAATTTACTCATACAAATATCCATTAATTTTATTATACAGAGTGGTGAGTTGGGCAGTAATTGGAATAGTCTTTTGAAACTAATTGGTTGCATGCAACCTAATTTGTAAGCCTTAGAAGGAAGAACCTTTAGGGATATGATCTGTGGTTCGGGTGTTATTTCTACACAAACACTGAAATAACACATGGAGGAAGTTGATGCCTAAGGGATCATTGAGTGGTGAAAGAACACCTTCTTGGTATTGTGTGTGGAAGTCATTGTGTACCCCAGGCTAGACGAGTTTACGCAAGGTTTCTGAAATATAGAGGCAGGAAATATTTGATTGTTTGTCCCTTGCTTGATTGAATGTAACCTTAATATGTGTACATAATGGTATTAAGTACTAGAATGTCCAAAAAAATCAAGAATGATAAAGTGGTATTGAGTACCAAGTGGATTTGAGATCCAAGAGTGGTATGGAGCATAAAATTGGATGATGAGACTAGTGGAGGTTGTGTCCTCCTAGAAGAGAAAAAGGTTTGGGCATTATTTCTATACACACACATTGGAATAACGCTTAGAGGAAGGTGACACCTGAGGGACCGTTGAGTGGTGAATGGGTTCCTTCTTGGTGTTTTTTGGGGTGATTATTGTGGATCCCAAGTTGGTTGAGTCCAATTGAGGTGCATACAACTCTGAGGAGATTTTACTAGTCCAACATTCCCTCCATTATCGTTGTAGCCTATTAATATAGCATAGCCTAGCTTGGCTAGTGATTGAGCCTGTGTGATTGTAAATAGCCTATGATCCCAACAAAGGTAGATTGGTTGTGTCCCTATGCCTATTTGAATCTAAGTGATATTTGGATAGTTCCCCTTTACTTATAAAAATCATGCCCAATGTGAGGGTGGCCTCTTAACAGAAATAATATATGCTAGACAGAGTGCCTACGACCAGGTGGAACATTGCTCTTTTGTAGTAAGTTGCTTGGAGAAGCTTCAATCAAGATAAGTTATTAATTTATGTCTTGTTAATGCTATTTCCATTATGTTGTATGAATGTTGTACGAATTATGATCATAATTGATGAAGATGCATGTTATAACAGTGATTTTGAATATGATTTGCTTACTTAGAAGTAATCACGATTCTTGATATCTAAGTATGATTATGTGATATTGCACTTCATGATATGATTTCATATAGATATATGTTTTGTGTATAAATTTGTCTATGAATGCAACACTAACTCTATAGGAAATCAATACTTGCCCTTGAAAGGTAAGTTACCATGTGGTGTTATCTTGTGCAGTGGATAACACACAGTGGTGAAATTCATTGCATGATGAGTCGTGTTACAGTTCATTCTTGTTCATGTACTATAGTTTCATGATAAGGTATTGATAAGCAAAGAAGTGTGCAAAGTTAAATTGGTGTACACAATATTGTATATCGAATGCAGTGAGATGTGCATGGTGCATCACACAATGATTATCAAGATTATGTGACGTAGACTGTTGTGCAATAAATGAACTGGATGTTCGACTTAGAATTGTATTCGTATCAGATGCAAGAAAGAAAGAAAAAGACCCCCCATTGTCATAATAGGCCATAGAGGCCACTAGGAGAGTGACAATATTATACATTTTTTCGTATTTATTGTAATTGGAAAACACTATGAACATTATATGTAGAAAAACATTCTTATAGCACAATCAAAATATTTATCAAGTAAAATGATTTATATATTTGTTATCTTAGTGTCTACAAGGAATGTTTTACGAAATCAAGATAACCTATTAAATACTCAACTGATATTAGGGAGTTTATTCCAATATATAGACAAGACTAGATGAAAATATTTTATATGTATGTTATGTTTTCTACATAGTTGACAAGAAATATACCTTATGATAAATAAACAAAAATTCCAACCACATTTAAGGTCTATCTTGGGTATGGTACACATTGTATATCAAAGTAAAGAAAATTTCAATTAGCTATATTACTATGAAAGGAGAAATGATGAGCATATTAACTTCAAAATTGAAAGCAAAAGTATTTCCACGTTTAAGATATCACTTCCTATTGCACACAACATGTTCTCCTTATATTCAAGATATTTATATAAGTTATTTGTTATATGGAACAAGAACCTATATTTATAGATAGAATACACTTCCACATCATGATGAATTAGAGACCCCAAAAAACAAAAAATGAAAAACCCAAGATATAAAATCCCTAACCCAATCTAGGCTTTAGCCAAATTCAAGTAGTGGAAGCATGGGAAAAAAATAGAAGTTATGCTAATATTCAATATATTGTTATAAGTGATAAATATTCTATGGATCCATCACCCCAATTCTCATCGAGATAGAAACTTTAAAAAAAAAGGAAAACCCTAATCTTTAAATCCCCAAACCAATCCATGTTGTGGCATGCCTAGGGACATAATGGAATCACTCATAAATAAATGATAGCACACATGTTCATATTAGGGTTTTAAAAACAGTAAAAATTAGTTCACTGTATTAGGTGGTATTTAATAAGTGAGGTTTTTTTTCAATGTTAAACTAGAGGTACACATATTTTTGGGGAAGAGAGTTAACTAGCAACGTAAGGAGATCTATCTTTATGATTTTTTTTAATGTGGAAGTGAAGCATCTCACGAAGGAGAAAGGTGATACATCTCTATTCCTTGTACATTATAGAAATTATCAATGAACCATGAATTTATCTAAATGAACAATGAAAATAGCTAGCCACAAATTTCATAGTAGAGCTATCTAAAAGTGAAATGGTCTTCTAATTCCTAAAATGTGTGCTTGATTGTTTTTATTGAAAGATCAAATAACAATGACAAACAACATTTTCCAAGGTATATGTTCTAGATACATATGTCAAATATTGATACCAACTTACTAGGGGTAAAAAAAATAAGGGGCATAAAAAATGTGATGGAAAAATAAATACTTATAATATTTGGGGAAAATATGGGGTTATTTCATTTGAAATTTTGCATTGGGAAGGTGTATTAACATTTAAATTTTGGAAGGTAGAAACAAAATTAGTCCCTATTCTTTAACACCCCATACACATGTGCGATGCCATAGGTTTATTTAGTGAACTCCGTTTTCCCAAGGACAATTAATGTAGAGATGGAGAAAAAAATAAAAGAAACAATTACAATCTTTTTAAAAAAGAGACATTATTTTTTTAAACAAGGTCCATGATTTCTTAAACCTTCCTTGATTGCCCAATTTCCCATATAAATATTTCTAAGCGTGGAAACGCTTAATCCCATAACCTCCATGGCCAAACACTTAATCAAGACACCCTTAAGATTCTACATCCCAAGCCTTTTCAACCATGAGACCCATTTTGAACCTGACATTTGCATTTTAAAATTGGAAAATAAATGTGTTACGTTCAGCTTTAAACGACAGATACACACAAGATGAAATATCTAAAGATAGACTATTAAGAAATCCAATCAAAACTTCATTTAAAACTAAGTATTTGCTAAGAAATGCACAAAAAACCACCCAATAACTATACACAAAATGCAACAATGTGTCCTCAAGAAATTATCTCTTAGCTCATTGGAGAATCCCCTAGTGTTAGACGACTACAATGCTCACTTAGATGAGTGGAACAACAATAATTTCAAGCTATGAATTAAAAACATGGTTCTCAAGGCTGGGAAATTCATCTCATATTTTTCCTCACATATTAAGAGTAGGAAAGGACAGGAGAGGTTGGTCTAACCATTTGGATGGTGAAAGCATCAACAAGTATATTCTATTGTCTCATTATTTTGTTAAACAAATCTCTTGAAACTCTTTCTTACCAGTTAAATGTCTTTCCACCCCAAACAAATGCAATGTACAAATTGATGTGTCACTTGAAAATAGGTCTTGTTAGGCGCTGAAATCAATATGCATTTGTCAATAAATCACAACGAAATGATCCACAGGTCATAGTGATCCCATCCACATGAATAACAAAAAAAAATGAATAAAAATACAAATTCTAGTAAATATAAATACATTCCAAATTACCTTTAATTTTACTTACCACCTTTCAAGAAAAAAAAAGTAATTTGGAATACAATCACTTAAATGTCCATGTCCATGGCGTGCTTCTCTCCATCCCATTCACACCACTTCCATCTTTGATGACCCATCGCATAAGAGAATGATAAGAGAATTGAGCCACCAAAACACATTTTCTTTTTATTTGTGAACTTGTATATGGATGCATCATATTTTTAAGTGATCTTCTCGGCTCATATCATTTGGAGTTTGTTCTCTTACAAACCATTTTCTTTGTGTTTATGTGTAAAGTATTATTCATAAACCACAAAGAATACAAGTGCATTGTGTCATCAAATAAACTTTCTAAACTAAGTCAAAGTAAGTCTCATGGAATACTGGATAAACCTTGAAATACATTCAAACTTCTTAAGCTTGAAATGAGATCATTCTAATGGGGCTTGGAGAAACCTTAAGAGACTCTTAGGCTTGAAATGAGATAATTCTAATGGGGCTTGAGCCACATGAATTCTTATAAAGAAAACTGCCAATTTAGAGGAATGAGATCATTCACTTTAGGGAAAGAGTCATGAGTGATTTAGACCTTCAAACTACTCAGAGTTCATAGATTACATTCTAGTGTTATTTCTCTGCTATTTAGTTTGAAATTTTTTGAGTAAATTTTAAATTTTTTAAATATGTGAGCTAATTTGTTATGATTCAAGGGAGCATATATGAAGTTGAATGTATATGATATGGCTTCAAAGAAGACATATATGAAGTTAAATGTATATGTAAAGTCCTAAAAGAAAATAGATATATGACTTCAAAGACGACATATATGTGTGTCAAAATATACTACATATCCTCCTTGTTATTCCTAAATAATCAAATCCATACAAAAATAGGGAAACAATAGATCTATATGAAAGTATTATGCATCATTTTGAATTCCTCTAGATTCATAAACAAAAGTAAACAAATTCTCAATCCTGTAACACTACATTAAATTTCTTACCTTACAAAATTAAATGATTCTAGAGATAAAGGGAATTAACTCCGTCTATTTTCAAACATATTTTCTTGCTTCAAAGGGATTGAGTAGAGGAAAATATAAAGAGGAAATCACATATGTTTACACTAACCCCATCCATATGAGTGACAATTTATGCTTTGAAGTCTATGTAGGGGTTGGTCTTTGATTTGTGCATTGTTGGAGAAAAAACAAGAAATAAGCAAAGTTCTCATGCCCAGACGACATGGACCATGGAGTGCACCAATCATGTAGTGTATTCATCAAAAGGGTCTTTTGATGCCATGTCTATCTCGATTGTGAACATATATGTCAAGGGTTAGATCTTAAGTTTCTTGATAAATTAAACTATGTGACTCCTTTCTAGAAGGAAATGCATCTTTCATTGCAGTTTAGATTTTAGTTTCAAGGGAAACAAGACTATAGACGGATCCTCTATTTCAATAATACATAGCCATACTTCGTGACTTTGATTGCAATTTCTTTAAATTTAATATAACTTTTCATGTGATTATAATTGAATGAAAACAGAGGAAAGAGAAAGGAAAAGGAAGCTCTCTAAATGTGACTATAGAATTTGGATTCACTTATATAACATTTTAAGTTTGAATTAGACGTTGCGTGATTTTTTATATAATTTATATTTTTCAATCTTATATAATTTATATTTTTAAATTATTTTAGATATATAGCTTTCTTGTATATTTATTTATTTTAATCAACATATTTAACTATTAATGTAACAACATTTCAAATTGAACTAATAAATTATAATTTTTTCATAAAATAATAAACTATTTTTTAATTTTTTTTATTGAAAAAATAAATTGAAATTAAAAAAAAATATTTAATAAAATTATTCCCATGATACATAAAAGAGAGAACTTACCAAATCTATGGAGTTCGATTCCGGCCGGCCGAAACAGTAAAGCAATAGTTAACCAAATGGGAACGTTATAATGGAAAGCGATTCCACATTTCCATTAAGCATCTCATTTCATTTGATGGGATGTTTTTTCTTTTTCATTTTACATTTTAGAATCATTTTCTTTATGTAAAGGGAAGGGATTGAAAGTGGGAGTCAGGGCTGGGACTCATCAAGGTTCAGGTTAGATACGTGTGAGATAGGAAAATTTTTATCAATCATCTTTTTTAAAGTAATTGATGGAGTATTATTATAATATTAATTTTACAATTGAAATATATATTTATTTATCTTTTTAAAAGTAAATGATAAAGAATACTATAATATTATTAATATTATGATAATAATATTAATATTAAATTAATTTTAAAACTAGCATACCTCAAAGCTACGGAAATGAAACACTGAAGAGAACTTCTATATGTGTAATGTCCCTAAAATTTGAAAAAAAAAATTATGAGGCTAGTAAAAACTATCTAAACGGAACATTATTATACTTGCGAAATATACGTACACTAGTTGTACCACTGTTTGGTCGTAAGTTATTTTTACGTTCTATCATCTTACTTTCAATTATACTTATTGCTGTGTTTTAAATTGAGATGTCGTAATGTAATGATGTTTACTACTTGGTTCTTATGGTTATACATTTGTCGTGTATGCGTCGATACTTGATTATATGCTTCGTTCTTTATGCATAGTCTTACTTGTTATTTATATGGTTTTGACTTAACTCTGTTTGTGGAAATAAAGTGGGCAGAGTGGCAGGACTCGTTCTCCCATGATGGTCTAAGAGGTAAAGTGTTCACTTGACTAGCAGGCTTACTTAGTTCTTCAAACTAAGGCACCTCTTTCATTTCATATGCAGATTATAGTTAGCGACGGGGACTCATTAAAGAGTGCTGAATGGTTTTGTTATTCACATACCTATTGTTTGTTAATATGGTCATTTACCGACCCAGCTTGTTAGCAAGGTAAACTCTTTTTTCATTATTTATTTAACCTAGATGATTTATCTATATGATTCCTATCATTCGTTATATGTATTTTTCATGTTTACTTTATTATAAACATTAACATATATCTTGTTTATCTCTTGGCAGGTTGTAACTTGGTTAAAGATTAAAATTGGAGTTTTATTATGGAAAATACTACCATGGCATATTTCATATGCCATGGTTTCTAAGCATGAAGTTTAGGGACATATAGATATGCCATGTGCTAAGGCTTAAGCCTATGATCTAACGATACATGTCATATGCTATGACTTTGGGTTAGTGTAAATAAAGTGCATGGTCTAACATTATACTAACCATTACCTAGACTTAGACTTTATACCATACCTTGTTTTAAATGTTGGGGTGGCGAGTTATAACGTATAGTTTTGGCTTTAAGCGATGGGGTTTAAGACCCTGCATGAATTGGAAACCATTGTTAACATGATGACTTCAAACTATGGAAGAGTGGGTTTTGGGTTGTTACTTGCCACCATGCTGGTGCCATTAGTGTTCCTTGGGGTTTGGGAAAGCCCAAGCTTAGGGCTTGGCTCCACGAATGCTTTGTTCATTTTGCTTGGTCTGTTGATGGTTGTGGTATCGACTTTGCGTTGTGAAGGAGGAAACGCCCTAGGTGACGAAGGTAGGTTGCGTTTGGTTTCATGGCTGCATTTTAAGTTTGTTTTGTGGCTCCTTCTTTGCTATACTTCTCATCCTCATCGTTTTTGGTTGTTTGCAGGTGACAGGATAAGCGAGGATGGGATGGCTCAGAGCTTCGTTGTCGCTCGAGGGTGAAGTCATCATAGATCCAGTAAGCCTGTTATGCAAGCATAAGCTTGTCACCTCTCGGCATTGTGGTAGGACTAGGTTATATCGTTGTTGTAGTTGGGATTTTGACTGTGTATGCAAGGTTTGGGTTTTGTAAATTGATGGTGTTATTTAACAACGGAAGGGGGAACTCGGGACTTCTAGCTGACTCTGTATTTCGTTTATGTCAATCGTATTTTGATTTGGGGTTTTCATCCTGGGAAACAACTTGCAATGGTGCCATGGCCCTTGGCAAGACTGTGTAAGCTTCGATTTTGGTCTTTAATGGTGATTGTGTAATTAATATAACTCCCGCGTTTTGGAAATGGTTAATATATATTGGACTGTGTGTAATATTTGATGCTGCGATAGAGGTTTATAAACTTGTTTTGCATAAGGAATTCGCTTGCGTGTATGCTCTGTGTAATTTCTTGTAATTATTTCTTAGCTATAACTTGACAGCGAATGGGTGAGGCCATGCCGTGTATGGAATTAGCACTTCCCAGGGTTGTTGCGATAGCTTAGTTGGTTTCAATTTGTACTATTTCGGTTTATTAATAATTATGTGGAAAGTGGGAAAGTCATGGGTGAAAAACCCACGATGGCTATTGTTGTTGTAGGTTTCATTTGTTTAAATGGATTGTGTTATTTATTTAATTGTGGTCGTGGTCATGCTTACAGCGTGGGTGCAAACCTAGGGTCTTGCGACCTTGCTATAGCGAATGTATTTGATTTGTTAAGCCCGCATACCCTATGTGTATAGTGTGGCCATGATTATTGTAAACAAACTACTCTGGAGGGTTTGAACCCTGTCAGTGGTTGATTTATTGAGTATGTATTTTAAAATGGATGCGAAATGGGGCTTAGATGCCCACAGGATTCGATTCCTGTCCTCCCTTGTATATAAATGTAAATATCATGGTGTTAGATGTTATATGGATTGCAGGCATGGTTATGTAATTGATTACTGCATATGTATTTTGTGCTATGGTTCTTATTACAGCCTACGACTTGTATTTATATACCCACAGGGGTTGATACTACGACCTCTGATAGCTTAATGGTTTTAGTTTAAAAGAATGGAAAGCTAGTTGTATTACTGTTTATTATTAATTGTTGTAGGTTTTAATATGATGGCTTCGTGGTTAAGTAGTGAATAGAAAAGATAGTCTATAGGATTCGTTCCTGCGATCTTATGTAATTACTGAGTTTCTTCATTTAATGATTATGATATTATTTTGGTTAAGTGTTTATACTATGGATGTGAGCAATATTAAATGGGACTTAATCGATTTATGCTCACGATTATGATTATGTGGATTTATATTGTTAGGACTGTGGGTTTTTAAATAGTGAAAATATATTTGATCTTTGGACCAAAGAATGTTCATGATACTTACTATGTTCGTTGTTTATGATGATGTTATTTTGAATGTAATGATTTCGTAGTTAAAGTGTATTTATATAATGCAGGCCTTGGAAGGTCTTTACTGGTTTATTTATTTTAGAAATAATTATAGTCTGTACTTAGTTGATTTAATTTATATTTCCATTCTAGAACAATTAATATATACTTATAAATAGTATTCTGATTTGTTTACTGTTGATATATATATATATATATATATATATATATATATATATATTTCAGTTTGTAGATAATATCTTAGGTTATCTATGTTGAAAGTTTATACCTATAGGTATATATAATTTACCTCTGAACTAATTTATTTAAATCTAAAACATGCCTAGTTTATCACAAATGGAATATGTCAGTAGAGTATAAAGACCAAATGAGCAGATAAGTAATAGATCTGAAATAAAACCTAGCTTGTACTTAACCCAGTTTCAACAGTAAAACTAATACAGGAATTCAAACTAGGGTGCAAAACCCTTGATGAATATTTATAAATAAATTAAACTTGTAGAAGTAAACTGATGAATAAACCCTAGATAAATATGATATATAAAATGTCCTACAGCCTAGGGTTAATATTTAGAATTGCAAATCCTAGAAGATCTTAAATAGAGAAACAAACACATAGGGCTAGGAAATACCATGTAATTGTTTACCAAACATAGCCAACATTTATTCTAGGAAATTGGAGTAGGAAGTCTAGGGATTCATACCTGTAACTGGAAGCTCTTTTAATGGATGAACCTGGTGTTGCTGCCACAACCTTTTCCCCGACTTCAGTTTTTCACTTAAATTCTGGGACCCCTCCTTATCTTGATTTACTTGAATGTAAGTTTGAAATTTTGGCGTCTTTGAGTATCTTTGCTTTAAAGTTGAGCGTCCGTCTTGTTGGCTGGTTGCGTTCAGTTCAATGTGATTCGCGAAGTCGGTTTTAACACTTCTAAGAGTGTGAAGGCTTACCTTAGCGAATTTTTGGTTTTTGGCCTCATTTGAGCCTTAGCGCTGTTAATTCTTTCCTTTGGATCGGGCCTCTTTTGGAAGAAATGGAGTCTTATATCACCCGCCGTTGCGGCTCTTAGACCAAAGTCTCCGTCCGATCCACTTCTCTCCGACACCCGATTCGGGTTGTGAGTCGCTTGCCCCAGAGTACCGGTTCACCCGACATTGCGGCTGGGGAGACAAAGTCGGGCCCTGACGTGAGTTTCGAATGACACCCGAACTCCGCCTTTTTTAGCCTCCGTCGCCTGTTTGTAGCCTGCGTTCCGTCCGCCGTTGCGGGTGGAAGAGTAGTCTGTCGTCCGATCCACTCCTCCCCGCCGCCCGATCACCTACGACGCCCGTGTTTCCGCTCCCCCTCTTCTGGCACTCCTCTGCCGTTGCGGCTCCTAGAGCCTTCTCCCATCCGATCTAAGAACTGCCCGACTGCCGATCTACCTTTTCGTTGCCGTTCCAAGCCCGCAGTTCCTCACCCGGATGAGCTAGGCTAGCTCGTTGTGAATATATCATTATGATTTTAAAATTATTGATGCCTAATTTCTGAATTCAATGGATAATGCACCAAGTTTGTATGCAGAGATCATCTCATGAATCGCTGAAGTAGAGTATCGCGCCGAAAAAGGCAACGTGAACGAATGACCGAGGCGCCGATGGGACATTTTTCTTTTTAGCGGTTACTGTCAGAAAATAAACGCCTGTGGAAATGATAGAGAAGGTGGAACGACCAGAAAAGAAACGGAATCGTCAAGGGGCACTGAAAAGACATGTTGAGGGAACCCAGAGGAGAGGAGTGGTAGTTTAAATAATGGGAAGCTCGATGAAAAGAGGGCTTTTTCCTGAGAAAATTTTGTAATTGTTTGACTTGTAAGAGGAACTATTTCGTTTTGCGAAGTGAACTGCAATTTGGTCTACTGGAAAGAGTAAAGAAGTGAAATGTATCAATGCTATTTAATGAATAATGCTGAAGAAGAACTATTTCATGTTCAGATGTATTTCATGCGCTGTAAGGATATTTGATGTTTCGAACCTAAGTTCTTGTTAACTATTCTGCAGTCTTTTCTGGGATGCATTTGCACTATGAGTAATAATTGTTGTTATAGAATGATCGGCTGACTGGTTATTTGAATATTTGCGGTTTTCATGTGCTGTAAGAAACGTATCAGCTATCTGTGAATTTTCTTACCGTATGTGATTTTGTATTGCTCAGTTAAGATGATAGCCTCACTCCCTAGGGATAGTTTAGATAGTTAGTTTTTTTCTGTTCGTATCTGGTTTGTTTGCTTGTGAGCATAAGACGAGAGGTAAGAACCTGCGCATCACTTTGTGACCGCCCCCGCATTTAAACCAGCCTGCATTTAATTAGGCATGTGCATTGCATATTAAGTCAAAAATACAAACTCCGGTGGACCGGGCCGCAACCGGTAGACCCTTGTTGTTATTTTGACCTACGGTAACCGGACCGCAAACCAGACGGATTCCCTATACCAAACAGTCAGCGAGCTAGTTGGGAACGCTGATTGGGGAGAATCCCTTTCTGTTTCCGCCTGCGATTTCCCAGGCCTCAACACTTGGACACTCAAATAACCAGCATTAACAATTCAAAGGAAGATCTAACCTTTGTTTTTGATGACCAAATAACTTGGGAACTACCACGTTCCACCTAACCAGGACCCGAAACTATTCCTGTTTTTAATCCGGATCCCCCCGAGCTGGACTCCAACATGCAAGTAGCTTAGAGCTCCTAAGGTAGGGTTTTCTATCTCGTATATCAGGTCTAGATCAGTTCTCCTTTTTCCTTCTAGGAAAATGTTCTCCAAGAATTTACTTGAGAGAAAAACAGGAAGAAAATGACTCCTTCCAATGATAGATCAGAACCCCGAGACTTTACTTGGCTTGAGTCTTTATAAACAAACTTTTCAGTCAAAGGGACAGTTAAATCAAGAAACCTTCATTTCTTGATTTAACCCTTTTCAATTACTTTGGGTAATTTTTAATATTTTAACTTAGAAACTTTCATCTAGTTCCTAAGTAGACTTTTGTAGGTTTTGGACTATTTATTATCTTTACATAATAAATAATAATGGATGGAGATTTTTCTTTCTTGCTTTCATCATTAATATTATTATTATATTTATTCTTTCTACATCTCATGTATAAAATACATAATAATATAACACTTGTTAACATTTGTCTTTGGGCATCATATACCATGATCCCTAGACTTAATGACACTTCTTCATTAAGGTCAAAATAAGTAGAAGGTTAGGTCTACTAGGCTAGGAAACTCTAAACATCCTTGCATGTTGGATTTCCCTCGTATAACGTGGTAGTTATTTAGTACTTAATGAGAATACAGAAATTCAAATTTTCATTTAATCACTTATAAATAAGTATGATGAGATCAATATTTTCTCGAGTCGTTTTCACTCAGAAGTTATTAAAATATTTTTCGTAACCCCTAGTGCTTACTAGAGCCCATAATCATGCTTTAACAGGGAGTTACGACTTAGTGCAATTCCAGAGCTCTTCGCTCAACACTAATGCTAGGATGTACTTGTACGATACACCTATGGAGAAAATGGCCAAGGATATGATGCTCCATAGCTTATGCTCAACATCAACATGGAAGGCTCCCGGGATTATGCCCAACACTTCCAAATCTTATCTTTTCATGTGTTCCAAAGCTTCTCGCTCAACACAAATGTAAGTACTCATGTGCTCCAGAGCTCCTCGCTCAACACAAATCATCAATCACCCATGTGCTCCAGATATCC
>LPNX010551471.1:0-98756 GCA_001517045.1 Pseudotsuga menziesii | reverse complement strand
AAGCTTTATGAGTTTTAAAGTTTAGAAAGGTTAATGCTATTTTTTTGGTTGCACATATATATCAGTAAAGTAGGCATAACCAACCAAAATTCTGAGTTTTGTGTTTTTTTTCCAGGTATTGTTTCTTTCTGAGAGGGTCATGGTGGGTGTTGGATTTGATTGCAACCATATTCTATTTATGGCAGACAACAGGGGCACATGGTAGAACACAGTTTTAATTGATGGTGGACTTGTAATTTTTGGTTTATTTGCTCTGCTACATAAAACTAAATCTAAGAGATGAGATAAATTGGTTACCATCTTATGTGTATCTCAAATATTTATATCAAATAATGTTTAACTATCTCAGGAGTTTTGTAAAATTTCTGGATGAAAGAAAATCCTCTCCAACCAGCTCCAAATATGGGTCACAGGTATGATCATCTTTCGTTGATTAATTAAAAATATATGTAGATTTTGAAGACAGACACTCTCATGAAAATAGTTTGTGTAGACCTAGTTGTGATTTCAAATACGAACAATTTAGGTTTGGGACAAACTATTCTAGTACCATCTGCTTTATTACAATGTCTCCTTTGTTATTTTGGACTCTGGAGTGAA
This sequence comes from Pseudotsuga menziesii, assembly GCA_001517045.1. NCBI lineage: Eukaryota > Viridiplantae > Streptophyta > Pinopsida > Pinales > Pinaceae > Pseudotsuga > Pseudotsuga menziesii. Next base: position 98,156 of record LPNX010551471.1, on the reverse strand, counting down.
GTATTCCATTATTCTAGAAGTTTTTTCTATGCTGAAATCAGAAGGTGTGATGCCACATTCTATTACTATTTCTGGTGTGCTTCCATCTTGTGCCCAATTGTTAGCTCTGGAATGGGGTAGAGAAATCCATTATTATCTAATTCAGAGTGGAATTGACGCAAATTTATTTGTCAGAAATGCTCTATTAGACACATATGCCAAATGCCAGAGTCTAGAGGATGCCCTGCATGTTTTTTAGACAATGTCTGTAAGAGATGTGGTTTCATGGAATGCAATGATCTCAGGCTGCGCCCATAAAGGATATTGTGATGAGGACTGGAAACGTTTTAGTGAGATGCAATTAGTTGGAGTAAAACCCCACTTGACAACATGGAATTTGATGATTGCACGGTTTTCTCAAAATGGGCTCCATTAAATGTCCTTGAAACTCTTGCATCAAATGCAATTGGTGGGCATGACCCCCGATGTAGCTACACTCATGAGCATTCTTTTAGCTTGTGCTCACAGAGGATCTCTGTAGCAGGGAAAAGGTATACATGCTTATTTATTCAGAAGAGGATTTGAAATAGATGTGATTGTAGAGAGTTCCCTTTTAGACATGTATACCAAGTGTGGGGATATACACAATGCAAGATGGGTGTTTGAAAAAATGTCCCAATATGGTTTGGTGTCATGGAATTCAATGATTGTAGGGTATGCTCATGTACATGCTTGGTAATGAGGCTATACAACTTCTTGTCCAAATGCAACAAGAAAACATGAAGCCTGACTTTTCCACTATTGTGAGTGTCCTTCCTGTGTGTGCACACTTTGCAGCTCTACAAAAGGGTAAGGAGATCCATAATTACACTATAATAAATGGATTTGACTTGAACAAATTCATAGAAAATGCATTGGTTGACATGTATGCCAAATGTGGGAGTTTAGATAATGCATGCAGAGTATTTGACAACATTCTTGCCAAAGATGTAGTATCATGGAACACAATGATTACAGGATATGGAATGCATGGAAATGGTGAAATTTCTCGTACAATTTTTCATGATTTGTAGCAAGATTATATAAAACCAAATCATATCATCTTCATTGTTGTTTTGTCTGCATGCAGCCATGTAGGTTTGGTTGGTGAAGGATTATGGTGTTTTGAATCAATGATTCAAGATCATGCTATCACACCCACAATAGAGCATTATGCTTGCATGGTCGATATTATTGGACGTGCAGGACACTTGGATGAAGCTTATGACTTTTTCAACTTGATTCCATTCAAGCGTACTCCTGGCATGTGGGGTACTTAGCTTAGTTCATGCAAATTTCATTCCAATCTGTAGCTAGAAGAATGTGTGGTTGATATCCTTTTTGAGTTGGAGCCTAAAAATGATTCATATTATGTACTACTGTCAATCATATATGCTGAAGCTAGGAGGTGGGACAATGTAGCAAGCATGAGAGCCAAGACGAAAGAATATGGGGTGATGAAGAAACCAGGATGTAGTTGGATTAAGGTTAGAAACAAATTTTATTCATTTGTTACAGGAGATGGATCTCACCTACAATCAAAGGAAATCAATGGCATGTTAGATAGCTTCATCATGGACATAAAGAAGGTAGAGTATGCAGACTTTTTGCTACATGATGTATACGCACATTTAAAGGAACAGCTCCCGAGCAGTTGAAACTAGAATCTAGCTATTGCTTTTCACATTGTCAGTGGCTATCCTGAGACCTCTGCTTGGATTATCATGGAGACTATTGTTGAGGCTAATGCTTTACTGGATAGCTTGACTCGGTAGATAAAGGAGGTAGGATATGTTTTTGACACAAGCTTTGTGCTGCATGGTTTATAGGCACATTCAAAGGAACATATGCTTTATAGTTGAAACAAAAAGCTAGCTATTGGTTTCCAAATTATCAATAGATATCCTAGGACTCAAATTATTGTTGGGAATTACTTATACAATTTTTTCTCAGAATTTGCTTCGAGAAACATGCTGCAAAGTGGGAGTTTGCTGCACCACATAACATGTTCAAGCTATTTTGATGCCTGAAATTGTTTTAGATTCTGGGGAAGCCATATTAGAAAGGAGATTCTAGTTGGGTTGGTCGCTTAGAAAGAGTTAACTTATGAAGAAAATAGCCAGTTGTTGGAAAAGTAATCCATGAACCCTTACCTCAATAATTTGAAGATATTTTGTGGATGAATAGGGTTGAAATGTGAATTATACAGGAGATCCAGAGGAATGTTGGAGAGCTGGTTAATCCCATTATGTGTTTAATAGGTTATATGATAGTGGCTTATAAATTGAAACATGTTAGCAATATGTTAACATCATATATCTTTTTTTTAGTCTTGTATCCAGTGTTTTTTGGTCATGTAAATATATTATATTTATGTTCACTCATGACTGAGTTTCCAGTGTTAGTGATGTAAACAGTTCATTATTTTAAAGATTATTATTATTATTTTTTCTTGTTACTGATGGGCAAAGGAAAAATGTGCAGGAAATCCTCCCAAGAATGTAGAAGCTCAATGCTTTTCTTCAGGCTTCAAGTTTGACAAGGGAAGATTAGGGAGTGACAACAACTTCTGGAAGGCAGGTCACAACAGGCATTGATCCTCAGCATCACAATGGCACCCCAGTCGAGCTTGCATTTTCTAAGCTTCCTTGAGAAGACTAGCCTGCCATTACCAATGAACTCTAAATGTTTATAAAAGCTACCTCCTAAAGAATATATTCAAATTTATGTTCATCCATAAGCTGATCAAGAGGTACGAAGGATTAAATATTTGACAAAAATGATTGTAAAGTGTGTAACTTTCATGGTTGATGGCTTCAATTTTTGGGGATTGAAATAATTTTTTTTGTTTGGAGGTGAGAGGCCATGAACGGACCTTAGTACAAACATATGTTGTAACTTAATATGTTCTTTTTTTTCACCTAAAAAAGTCTTTCTCTCTTGCTATTCATATTGAATCAAATATCATTACAAAACAGTACCAATACATCTCTGAGACATAGATGGTCACAGTTATCAGTCCTTAATTGTGAGTATAAAAGTAAAAAGTAATATCCAGTTCATAAAAAACATCCAAACCCAACAAATATGTTCAAACAGATAGGTTCAAAAGCACAGTAAAACGATAAAAAAGATAATACCAGTCACAGTAAATAAGGATGAATTAGAAGAAAGCAACATTTCCTTCACATGATAGGTCACCATCTAGGAATTCCTAGAAATGAAGACAACATTCTGCAATGCAAAGTGCTCTCTTAGAAAGAGAGTCAGCCTCCAAATTAAACTCCCAATGGATGTGATTTAACCTGGTTTCTTCATCACACCATATTCTTTCATCTTGGCTCTCATGCTTCCTACATTCTCCCACCTCCTAGCTTCATCATATATGTTTGACAATAGTACATAATATGCATCATTTTCAGGCTCCAACTCAAAAAGGATATCAGCCACATGTTCTGCTAGCTGCAAATTGGAATGAGCTTTGCATGAAATAAGAAAAGTACCCCACATGCCAGGAGTAGGTTTGAATGGCATCGAGTTGACAAACTCATAAGATTTATCCAAGTTTCCTACACGTCCAAGAAGATTGACCATGCAAGCATAATGCTCTATTGTGGGTGTGATAGCATTATCTTGACTCATTGATTCAAAACACTGTAAGCCTTCACCAACTAGACCTGCATGGTTGCATGCACACATAACAACAATGAAGGTGATATGATTTGGTTTTATATAAGCGTGTTGCATATCATGAAAAATTGTAAGAGAAATTTCACCATTTCCATGCATTCCATATCCTGCAATCATTGTGTTCCATGATACTATATCTTTGGCAGGCATGCTGTCAAATACTCTGCGTGCATTATCTACCCACATTTGGAATACATGTCAATCAGTGCATTTTCTATGAATTCATTTAGGTCAAATCCATTTCTTATTGTGTAATTATGGATCTCCTTTCCCGTTTGCAGCGCTACAAAGTGTGCACATGCAAGAAGGACACTCACAATAGTGGACAAGTCAGGCTTCATGTTTGCTTCTTACATTTGGACAAGAAGTTGTATAGCCTAATTACCAAGCATGTATATGAGCATACCCCGCAATCATTGAATTCCACGACACCAAATCATTTTGGGACATTTTGTCAAACACCCATCTTGCATTGTGTATATCCCCACACTTGGCATACATGTCTAAAAGGGCACTCTCTACAATCACATCTATTTCAAATCCTCTTATGAATATATAAGCATGTATACCTTTTCCTTATTGCAGAGCTCCTTTGTGAGAACAAGATGAAAGAATGCTTGTGAGTGTAGCTACATCGAGGGTCATGCCCACCAATTGCATTTGATGCAAGAGTTTCAAGGACATTTCTTGGAGCCCATTGAATTGGTGGAATCAAATATTAGGTTGATTGATGTAGACCAAAATATTTCAACAGTGATCAACATGTTGATTACTACGAGGAAGCTTGAAAGTAATTTATATTAAATTGAATGTGTGTAGAATGTTTTTTAATGCAATTAGTGTGTAGCATCCAAATTAATACAAATAGTGTGTAGCATCCTAAGGACCTTATTGAACTGAACTATAATGGCCAGTGTCCTGCAGTTTTCATTCTACAATGATATTTCTTCCTCTCCAAAATGTCATGTTGGTGACTGGGAATATTTAAAATGCTCTCGATTCACGCTCCGGGAAATATATTTTGGAATCTTGTATTTTGGCATCTGGAAATATATTTTCATTTTGTAATTTTTCCAACATGGTTAAATTGTTGAAATGTTTGTGATTTTTGTTTCCAGAACTCACATGTACACTTAATTGGCCTAGTGTTCATTGTTGTATGGAGAAAAACTTGCAATTTTTGCATAAATGATCCTTCTACTAGTACAATTTTGTGCAAGTTGAAGTATACACTGGTAATATATATTTGTTGTATCTCTGATACTGCTAGTTTCCTTAGTTTAGTTGGTGTTATAAAAATTAATAATTCTCTCTAAATCATTTTTTGTATTGCACCTAAGAGAATTCATGTATGTTTGGATTAGACATAATTACTTTTTGGGTCCTTCATTGGGATGACCATAAATAGTAATACTTGTACATTCCAGATTTTTAGCCTAAATTGCTTTATTCCCTTATATCCAATAATTTTGCTTTCCTTATGAGTGTTTGGTACTGTAATTTACCTTTTTGTCCATTCTGGTCACTTGTGTTGATTGGTCATGTGATTTGACAAGATTCAAAATGTTGCTAATTTATTAATATTTTTGCAGGTGCCTTCAACCTCACTTGTAATGAGGGAGATAAGAGAGACCTTGCTACAAAGCCTCACAACTATCTTTGGAGGAGATGCTCTTGGAGATGATCTCTTTGGAGAAGTGGCATATCCGAAACATCACAAGAAATCAAAAGTTACTAATATATATAGGATTGTTGAAAAAACCAAGGTTTATAAAACTTCCTGTCAAATTATAAAAGAAATTATCCATTATTACTCTTCTTATTGACAGAAAATTTGATCTTTAAGATGAAATTTTAAGATTTTAAGATTTTTATATCAAGGTCTCTGACCTAACAATTTAATCTAAAAGAATTGTTGGTTGTGTAAAAAGAATAAAGCATGTCATTCTCCCACTTTGTTTAAATGCAAGCAGTTGCACATGGATTGCCTATGGTTGCCACAGAATGGAGGACATGTAGACATTAAACAAGTATCTTGAAAATTCTACCTTCAAAACTAAAAGTCTGATTGGATCTAACGTCATCAATTGCTCTCTGATTTTTTCTTACAAATTGGTTCATTCTTGTGCAGACGTTGAAGAATGGTTTGCTGGTAGATTCGCATAATGACAAGGAAATTGCAGCTGCTTTGTACAGACTAGTAGCTGATAAGAACCTCTGGGCTAAATGTAGGAAAAATGGTCTGAAGAACATTCATCTCTATTCTTGGCCACAACATTGTAAAATATATTTGTCAAGGATTTCCCAATGCAGAATTAGACACCCGCAATAGCAGAGTGAAAATGAATTCAATGAAAATATGGATTCTGAATCAGAAACTGGTTCATTCAAGGATGACCCAGATACATCCCTTAGACTCTCATTATATGCATATAAACCTTCTTGCTCAAATTCAGTTAATAACACTATTGAACTTGATAAGCTTCTTCAAAATGAAGATAATCGGGAGGGTATTTCTGATCACATTAGGATGATCATAGAGAAGACTAAGAACATGTAATCTAAACTGTGAGAAGCAAATGATACAGGAAAAAACAAATATTGATCGAAATAATAGCTTTAATTCTATGGGGAAACTACCTCTCAGGAGAAGAAAGCGTCTATTTGATATTGTAATGGATTACTATGATGCTAGTGGAGAACCCCTTGTTAGTAAACTAGCTATTATTATCCAAGATATTATGAATGCAGTTCACTCTGCTGGCAACTTCCCATCTCCTGGATTCATCTTATCAACTGCATTGATAGTTTCAGAAACTATTTCTGTGCTTCAATCTATTGGAGTAAAATTGTCTGCATTTGATGCTCTAATTTGCAGCAGTGGGAGCCAACTTCTATATACAGCTGGCGATAGTCTAGATTCACCCATATAACTAGATCCATATTATGATTCTCATATCAATTATCGCTGGGTGCATAGGGGCTGAGAAAAAAGCATGAGAAAACTGAGAGGTCCACAGAATTCTCTATTCCTAATGGAGGATGCCGAAGCATCTAACCCCCATTGCTTAGCCAATACAGTCTGTTGAGTCAGTAAATTTTTCCTTCAATTTTTGGTTTATTTTCTCCAGTTTTGGTTTGTTTTTCAATCTACCTCAGTTAAATTTTTGGTTTTAATTTTCAGTTTTGGTCTCCTTAGAAACTCTATTGGTGATTGAATAGGTTTTGAACACAATCTTTTTAGATTTTATTTGATTTTTGATGGTCTTTTTATGTTTTAAAAGGGGTAAAGAAGGTCTTATGTTCAAAGGTTGATTCATTAATGTGTTGAGAGACTAGTTAAACCTATTTTCTAAACCTAGCAGCTTTCAAAACCTTCGACAAATTGGCAAAAAGTTGCAAAACTGTGAAAATTTGGCTTAGCAATTATTCTTGTAGCGCTGGTGGAAAATTTAACAAAGGGTGCGCTACAAGAATATCGCAGCCCTTTGTTTTTCCGATATTTTTGCAGATTTTCATCATGGTTTTCATCTGGAAGTGATTGATTGTATTTTGCAAGGTGTTTTAACATGTGTGACTGCAGTTTAGACACGTATTTAAGCAGTTATCAGTCACGCAGCCAAAGCAAGTTCATCATTGCTAAAAACGTGGAATCAGTTGGACAAGATCAGCAGATCTCGGCTAAAACTGTCAAGTTTCTCGTTCTACATGCATTATTATAGGAGAGGAGAGTTCGTGGAGAAGAGTCAAAATGCTAAAGAAGTGGATCGTGTTCCTGTGAAGAGAAGACAGCATTTTTAATGTCAGCAGAAAATTAGGGCATCTTAATTCTCTCGTTTGCGGTTAAGAAGATGATCTGGAGACTCTTGTATACCCGAGGAGAGACCGTTGCTACCTTAAAACAGAGCTTTAAGCCACAACAGTTAAAAATTGGTAGGTTCTTTGCTTCAAAACCCTTATAACTCAAAAATTTGGGTTTTTCTTGCTGCGCGATTATCTGGAGAAATTGCCCGGTTAAGATGATAGAATGGGACATAAAATAACTTCTTCACCACAGAAATAGTTATCAGAATCTATTGTAAGGAATTTGCAGGAACAGAGCAGCAAAGAGGCTTTGAACTTAAAGCATGCAGCCTGTGAAATTTTAGTGACCGTTTGAACAAAGATAGTATATAATTTGTTTTCCCATACATTCGAAACTCTGGTGATGATGCATGGTGATTGTAATGAGCTAATTGAATGGAGTTTGTCTCTGAACTAATGCCAGTATAAACCAGAAATTACAGGAAACAGCATGCAGAAGATTTATAGATTAGCTGGTTATGCTCATGTTTCACACAGAAGGTGTTTTGTGATTTATTCGAGTGGTTTGAAAAACTATTGGAATTGTCATGACTTGTGAAATCACTCGCTTGGAAAATAATGTTCAAATGATTGGAGGACATATTGACTGTTATGTACAGGATTTGATGATATTTTGGTGACTAGGGTGAATATCTTGCAAACACTGGTGTTTTTGTTCTCTCCTTTCATGCTGTCAGTCTCTACTTGGTATAATGAGCCTATGGATGATGTTATGTTGCAAATCTGAAGCAGTGGAAGATTTAGGATTTGAGGATTGAAGTTGTTTTGATGCTGTTTTGATGCAGAGATTTAAGTGAAACATTGATATAAAACAACCATATTTACTGACAGTTTTCCATGGCATTGAATATTCTGGACATTGTAGTGCTATTTTGAATGTTTCAAACCAGTTTGTAATAAGGATGGAGTTTATGTTTGAAGACACATCGTACTGTTTTTCCTAAACCCTAAAACGAGGAATTTGAGTGACTGATATTCTAAAACAGTTCGACATTATGCCTGATGGTGCAGTTTGAAGTTTAAGCAGAGCCATATTGTTCTTATGATAGTTTTCATGTATGTTTGATCCGGTCTCACAGTGTGTCTATCCAAAAACATAATTCTATGGTTGAGACAAGGGAAAATTGACATTGCACGCCTGTACAAGGGTACATAGCAGATTGAAAAGGAGTTCAAATAACAGCAAACCAGTTTTAAAACATTTCTGAAACCTCAAGCCAGATTGTTTCTATCTACTGAAAGGAGAATATGGGAAAAAGTGGAAAGGTCAACAGGGCTGAGCCCACATACCTAACCTGGGTTCAGAAGCTTCCTGACTGTGCAGAACTGTTTCAGCAGGCAGGTTGGTTGAATTTTTTCAAGAAGATTAATGGTTTCAATGCTCAGGTGTCCTGCAAGTTTTCCAAGGGACTTAAAGAATATATGATCATGATGGATGCTTTGAAATTCAAGCTAACAGTGGATTTAATAGCAGAATCTACTGAGATCAGCAATGAGGGAGAGAACTGGTTTAAAAAATCACCTTTTGAGTTTGAACCCCAAAGATACTTATTGCCTAATGTGACTCCTGACTGGAGCAAGGGCATCCTCATTCAAAATTTCAGGAAGGAGTGGATTGAGCCTATAAGGATACTTCAAAGTTATGTGACCTGTGAAGGAAGATATTCATTTGTCTTTAAATACCACTTCAGGTTCCTGCAACACATGGTAGGAGTTTCTAAAATGAATTTTCCCTTCTTTTTCTTAAAAAGCCTGCAGAAGATGTCAAGCAAGATAAAGCAGCAAGATGATCACACCTCCCAGTCACTTTTTCACCATGGCCTCATCAAACTGATTATCACCACAGTGTTGCAGCATGAGGGAAGGACTTGGGATTTCTTTTTGTTTTGGTCAGATGTTCATCCTCAAAAAGAAGATCAGCAGCCTAAAAGGCAGATTGATAAGGGGAAGGTAATGATCAAAAAGTTGGGTCACTCAGTCAAATCTACAAGTAAAGATGAGGTCAAAGCCAAGAAGGTGACAGAGCAGGTAGCAGAACAAGTAAAGGATGACAATAAGCTCAAAGTGGCTTCAGATTTCATGAGAAACAAGTACTCATTGTTTGCAGGTGAAGAAGTGCAGCCTTGTCTGAAATTACCACCAGTAGCACATTCTGAACAAGCTGGGACTAATGATAAAGAGAGAGCTGCTACTCCTGAAGAGGAATTACAAACTAAACAAAGGAGCCCTCTTACCATATTATCTGAAGATGAAGGTTATTTATTGGAGGATGAACATCAGATTGTTGTGACAGAGCCAAGTACAGAAGCATGTGGAGACTTTCCTACCTCAAGGGTAAAATCAGCCAAATCTAGGAAAAAGAAAAGGAAGAATGTAGCTCCATATAGAAATCCCAAGACTAGGCTTACTAATAAGCTAAGATGGAACATGAAAAAGTTACTTAACCCTAAACTAGCCAGACAGGAAGCTGTGGTGATTGAGTTTTCCTCCAGTGAAGAAACAGAAATGGTTAAAAAGAGCAGTAAAGGTAAGGGAAAGAGAACTGTCAAGCCTTCCTCCTCTTCCCAACCTGTAGAGACAAAAGGATCACAGTTAGTAGGAGAATTTGAAGAGCCTAGGTCTGAATTATTTGAAATAATTGCTGAAATTAAAGATAGACTTACCAAACAGCAGGGAGAAGATAAAGCAAAGGCATATGCTTTTGGAGATCATAAATTGGATGAAGAGGATCAAGCTATTCTCAAGCAAGCAGGATATTTAGTAGAATCAAGTGTTCATGATGATTTTTCAGATCTTTTAGTGTAGGAGGAAAATATATTAGAGATCCCAAATTTTGATGAAGAGAATGTACAGGAAAGTATTCAGAGATACAGGAAACACATGAAGCACCTGCAAGAAACGAATGATGGATTATTCAAAGTTAATAAAGGGCTTGTAGAGGAGTTGTAGGATATGCATAAACATTTTTTGGAGCTGTCAGAAGTTTCCAAGGAAGTCCTTAGCAGGAAAAAAGTTGCTGACAGGTACTGTGCAAAGCTGGAGAAGACTGTTGATCATTTACAACAGGAAAATGAAGACTTGCAGAAAAGAATAACTGATATGGAGAAAAAGGATTAAAGAGCTAAGAAAAGGGCTCGAGGTCTAGATGGAATATCACTTCTTATTGAGGCAGCTAAGAAGATATGAAACTGATTTTAGTTAGTGGTTATTTTTGAAAAACAGTTTTTGTTAAGCATTTGCTATTTTTAGCAAGCATGTAATTTTGTAAAAGTCACTTTTTACTTTACCTACTTAGTGACTCGATGGAGGTAGTTAGGAGGTGAAACCTAACTGATTTTGGGAGAGCTTTCTTATTTAAATGAGTTAGCAATACATTGTTAAGGTTCTGGATTTTTTGCGAGCATCAGGAGGTCTACTAGCTGATTATACTTTCAGGCTTATTCAGTGATAGGTACTGTACTCTTATATGCATTTACTGATGAAACTATGAATATATGACTCTTTCCCCTTAATTTGGTTTGTGTTGGCTTTATTGTGAGCTTGTTTAGCTTCTTAATTGACAAATTCAGTGCTGGTTAATGTGTATTTTCTAGTATTGCTTGTCCATTATGTGTGAACTTCAATACAGGATGTTTGTTGGATTTTTGTGATATACATGCATCTTTATCAGTTACATGTGTTTGATTTAGTTTTTGCTTATTTATTGAATGTATTCCCTGCATGATCTTGAAACTTACAACCAAAAACACATAAACAAAAACCCTAAACCCTATTTTGAATTGAGTTTTTCTCTTGAGATTGTGTTGGCTTGTTCCCCTAGCCTTAAGAACAATTTCTGGCACTAACACAGTCAATAATATATCCATTGTAAGCTTCAATTCTAGATGTCATTTTTAGTAACTGGTATATGTTCTATGTCACTACAGGAGTGGTATTCAGCCTCCTGAAAATCTAGAAAAATATTGTTTGTTGATTAAGGCACCTGTTTACTAGCTCCAATTGCATGACATTAAAATGGCATTGCTAACAATTTTTTAGAAAGGAGTACAAGAGCTAACTTTATTTATTCCAAATACTAGGGAGCCATGAAAACTCTCTATTAGTATAATAGAATTAGGATTCAGGACTATCATTGAATATTGATTAGTCCTATCATCTTTTAAAGATTTTACTTGGGTACTGTTTTTCCAGGCACCCAAAGCACATGAACTGAGATGACAATTGAGAATGAGAGGTTTAAGATGCCATGTTCTTTACTCTCAAAATTGTTCCCAGCTGTGTGTGTTGCCTCTTCATGCTTTAAGATCTCAAGCTTTAAGGTGATAAAATTCTAGATAGTTCTTTGCCTCTGAATTTAATTGGATGGATTTGGTCTTTGGCGAGTGCATGTTAAGCACTTCTGGCCATATTTTAAATATTTTACTTGGGTACTATTTTTCCAGGCACCCAAAGCACATGAGCTGAGACAGCAATTGAGAATGAGAGGTTTAAGATACCATGTGCTTTACTCTCAAAATTGTTCTCGACTGTGTGTGCTGCCTCTTCATGCTTCAAGCTCTCAAGCTTTAAGGTGATAAAATTCTAGATAGTTCTTTGCCTCTAAATTTAATTGGATAGATTTGGTCTTTGGCAAGTGCATGTTAAGCACTTCTGGCTCAAACGGAGCCCATGCAATAAATTCTTGTTGAGCGAGATCTGTATTACTAAAATTTAGATTTGGTGATTTGCAGGTACCTGTATGTTCAGTGGGGCTTGGATATAGCCAATATGTATGTGTTTCTGGGGAAAAAGGAGATACAATCTATGAAGAGATGATTGGAGGAATGCATAAGACACTGATATTGACAGGGATCGTCTATGATGGAAGTGAAAAGATGGGGAGGAGTCCTTCCAGCTATGGAAGAGAAGACGTTTTCCCTTCACAAAGTCCAAATATAGTGACAGTTACTGTAAGTGATGATAAAGAAGAATTCAGCAGCCAAGAGATGATTACAGCTTTGAAAACATTTTCTTGAGATAAATAATTCTGCATCCCATTGTATGTAATCGGACGCATTTTTACTAAAATAAAGGTTCCTAGTAAATTTTAGGGAGATGAAAACTACTAGTAATGTTTTAGAATATTTGTAAAAACCCAACAGGTTGTTAAGTATTGAACTTTTACAGAAGCCATCATACCCATGAAAGATCTACTAGGTAATACAATGGAGTTGGACTTCCTTCAGAGGTATTAGAAGTGTTTTTGTATTTGTTATAATAAGCGCATATATAACTATTTGTTGGAATTGTTTCTTTTTGCCATGTTAAATCTTGTGAAATTACTATGTACATTTTTCAGTTATTTATTTTTTATTTTTACTGAGCAACACAATTTATTGCTTAACATGTGTGGTTTGTAGGTAACCTTACTCGCAAGCTTTGTAAAAACATGAAGAGGGATGCTGCTGCAATGTGGATACAGAAGCACATGCACAGATATAAAGCTCAGCAAGCTCAGAAGCAGAGGTATTAAAAGTGTTTTTGTATGTTATAAAAAGCACATATATAACTGTTTGTTGGAATTGTTTCTTTTTGCCATGTTAAATCTTGTGAAATTACTATGTACATTTTCAGTTATTTGTTTTTTATTTTTACTGAGCAACACAATTTATTGCTTAACACGTGCTATTTGTAGGTAACCTTACTCACAAGCTTTGTAAAAACATGAAGAGGGAGGCTGTTGCAATGTGGATACAGAAGCACGTGCACAGATATAAAGTTCAGAAAGCTCAGAAACACGTGCACAGATAGAAAGCTCAAAAAATGGGCCATTGAGTATGAAGATTCTGTTGCTGATGCTTTTCCATTGAGTATGAAGAGCCTGTTGTTGAGGGTTTCAAGCTGCTAAGTATGGTTTTGAAGCTGTCGTGAAATCCAAGTATGGCTTAGCAACAAAGTACAAGTGGGATGGTTTAGCCAATGTAATATTTTGAAAAGTCATTGGTGTACTTGATGATTTTCATGTAAAGTTATATGGAGATAGTTTTTGAGAAAACTCATTTATTGTAATACTTGACATTTCATATAATATAATTTGTGCTATTTAAAACTTATATGGTTGCACTTTATATTTGCATAATTCAAATATGTATTAGATGATGATAAATAATGTATGATTCTCTTTTTAATTTAAACATAATACCATATTAAAAATTTATATTGATTAATAATGGACACCATTAAAACTACTAAAATATAATAACCACACATAAAACCACTAAAAATGACTAAATTAGTGACCAATAAATGAGATTAATGACCAAAATTCATATATAAAATAACAAAAAATTGAGAGACATGTGACCAAACAATGAGATATAAATGACCAAAAAAACGACCAAAATTCGCATATCAATGACCAAAAAGCAGTTTTGGTGGCTAATTTGCGGTCTTTTAATACGCGACCAAATTTGGTCATATTCTAGTTTGCCATGTGGTAATTAATTTGGTCATAAATGTGGTCATATATTTGGTCATCGATTCAAATATGATCAAATTAATGACCAAATATATTACCAAATTAATGACCAACTGACAAGTTATAAATGACCAAAATAAAAATGACCAATTTTGGTCGCGTAATAAAAGACCGTAAATTAGCCACTAGCGATTGCCAAACCAAAAGTGGTCATTGATATGAGGATTTTGGTCACTAATCTCTCATTTTATACTAGTGTATGGTCAAAGTTTCCATAGCTAAAGTCATTTCCATGGAGTTTGACAATGGATCATGAAATAATGCTAGCCATTGGGATAAAAAATGTAGAGAATATCACAATCATGAACACCATCATTGGACACAATTAGCAATCACAAGTTCCATTGAGTAAAGTTATCCATTTCCATAATGTAGTCAAAGTAAGACAACTAGGGATGTGAAATTGTACCCACCCCAGTTGACGAGCTTGTGATTAGTTAATGGGAGCGGGGGGAAGATCCAAAGGATAGGGATCCTTTTCGCATGGATATTGGGGGATTATACCTATTATTGGTCGACACTTATCTTCGTTTTGTCTAGGTATTTTTTGTTGTTGTTTTTATGATAACAATATTCCACAAAGTATATGATACATGGTAATGAAAAACATATTTTAAAAGCATGTAGAAGAACCTTAATTGCTACTCTTCTGTGGCATCTTAAAAATCATATTTTAGGGATTCCCTTTACAAATAGTATCTTGTGTGGTTAACACTTAGTTGTTGTATTAATTAAGAGTCATGCCTTGACGTTGGAAAGTCACGAATGGACTTATATAATTCCAAAACTAATAGATGTAAATCATAATCACATATTTATTAATATATTATTATTATCCATTCAAGGAGTTTTTTCAGTGCTCCCTTCCTTACAAGAATTAAATACTAAATGTTTAGAACATAAAATAGGTCGTCACAACCTATATGTAACATTGAGGGTTGTCAAGGTTCATATATAAAATGCTATTAAATTGTTGTGATTTCATTAAAATGATTCCTATCTAAGTTTTAATACCCGGGTACACTAATTACTTAACCTAACCTATTATCAACCTATAAAATCCTATGTTTACTTTGTAGTAATTCATTTAGTGTCTAAATGAAAATGATGACTCCACATAATTGGAATTTGATGTAAGTATGTCAATTTACTTCTAAAGCTTAATTATCACAATTGACAATAATAATTATAGGCATAAAGACATATGTCATTTTTAGTGTTAGTCTTTACCAATTTGCATCCTGTATAAGGAACCTTCTAGCTGTCATAAATTATCCTCCCCTACCAATTCAAACTAGTTAATAAGAATACAATGGAATGTTATTTTTCCATGGATGTTTGTAGTCATATGTTAGTAATTAGTTAATTCATCACAATGAAGGGAATACAATGTATTTTCTAGTTATTGATGAGTTTATATATCCAAAACACAAGAGGATTAAGGACGGGGTAGAGACATCTGCCTAAGACCACCCCATTGAAAACAATGATGGTTGGAATCAAAACCTTGGTCAAACTTTTGGTTTCACTTTAGAATTGTATTGCGTTCTATTCAAAACCTCTAATGCTTTGGATAATGTTGAGAGGATGTGTTTGGGGGCCTCCATGCTTGACTAAGTTCTTGTTTAGTTAATGGAGCAAGTTTCCTTCAATAGGTTTTACATTTATAAGATACACTTGATGTTCAATTTGAGCTTGTGTAGGTGTCATGGTTGGATTGAAACCTAGTTAGGGTAAACCTCTTAAATCAGAAGCATACCATTGTTGGCTGATATTCCCCTTATAGAATAGAGCCTTATAGAATTAAGCAAAGATAATTTGTTTCTTGTGCGATGAAAGATAAACATAAATGCTACATATACAAGCCTATGTTTAACCTTTGATTATTTTTATTATTATTATATGTACTTTACATTTATTACATTACCTACCCTTCAAAGACATTTTTTCGTGAAAGACTAAACTAGGAACAATGTTTTTATTCTTGTAATTTTTTCATGTGATACTATTCTCTTGATGTTTTCATAGTTGAAGAAACAAAACATTTTGAGATGAACACAATTGTTACATTGTATATGAATCAATCTATTATAAGTTGATAATTTTTTTTAGTATAATATTGTTTGGACTAAGCTTCTGATTTGGTGTTTTCAAGTAAGATTTTGATTTCATTCCCATTTTTTTTTGCAATTGTGATTTTTTTTAATGAAAGAAGAATTTCATTTAAATTTTATATTCATGTTGATTTTGGTTTTCATCAATCTGTTGAGTAATAGTGATGGATCTTATAATTTGGATGCCCCGATGATTTAGCATGAGAAAACATGAATACACACATATACAACAAGGTGACAAGAACAATGCCATAACACATGTGTGTTTTACACAATGTAAGAAGAACAAACAAGTTTCCATACACTTTCATATTCAACATATTTATGTCCAAGACCCATTACTTCATCAATTTATACAGGATTCATAAGAACTTAATTGTTTGATGAATGCTACAAGTAAAACAAAATATCCATCAACACCTATAAAAATATATCCTGCAATTTAAAGGATAATAATGGATTAAAGTAGAATTTCCACATTTTAATTTTTCCAACCATACTAGCTTATGGGTACTAGATGACAAGAATGAGATAAAACAACCCACATTAGCACATGGGGAGTTGCGTCTCATCACGAGAGAGGGTAACTGCTGCTTACGGTGGGGTAATTATTTTTTTAAATACTCAGAACTCGTCACTATAGAGACAGAAAGGACTTGGAAATTCAATGACAATATGTCACTTTAGCGATGAACACACCATCGCTTTTATATCATTCTCATCGGTATGTGTACCATATTTCACCTATATAGCGACACATACCCATCGATATAGTGATGGATATGTCATCACTTTTATGGAATATTTTTTGGTAAGTGCATGAATGAAGAGTTGTTTCTCAAGGAAGTATGGCTTGTTGCACTAGTGACAGACCGTTGTCGTTACAGCAACATAAGTTGATTTGAAAGAATTATTCAGGCACACGAGGTGGAATCTATTTCCTATTGCCATAAAGAAGAATGGTTCAATGTGTGGCTACAACGATGAACATTTTTCCATGAAAATATGGAGTCAGGTTTGTCACTATAGCGACAAAAAAGTGTTGCAATAACAACGATTTTTCATGGGAAAAATGTGCACATGTACTAGTGTTTCCATCAGCTGTTGGATTTACATAGTCATCCCTTGTAGGCGTGATGTTATAGATATGGTCAAGATAGTATCCTTGTAGTCCCTCACTATGTATTCATTCCACATATCTCTGTCCTTCTACTTGATCAATTGGTGCGACCTCCGTTAGCTATGAATATTCAAATGACAATATTATTTTCTTAAAATTGATGATAGTTTGATTATTTATCGCCAAGTCGATCCCCAAAAATGCAGGATATGGGTTTGTGTCATCGACAATGTTGATCACTTCAAAATAAGGATATGTTCTGAGGCCTTCTACATCAACAAGTACCTGATTTAGTCGATTGATAGGAAATACTTTTGACTAATTGGATAGTCTGAGTTGAATGGGAGACCAATTCAACCGATTTTTCCCCATGGTTTCCCATGTCTGTGACATACCACATTTTTGTAAAATAATGTTAATTGTTTTTAATTTGATTTCCTAAGAAATTATGTTAAATTTAATGCTAATTAGGAACTGATGACTCAGCAGAGTCAAAAGAAGTGGAATGTAATTCTGAATATTTTATTTTTAATAAATAAAAAGTGGAGACAACAGCTTGGGAGAGCTATTAATAAGAGTGTTACTGGTCAAACTGGTGGAAGGAACTAGGTGGAGAGAAAAATACAAGTGGCAGCATCCTCAAACACTTCCTATGTTGTAGGTGGCAACTTCCCTACATTTGGGGTCATGATCCCCCAAGAAAGTGGGATCAGAGCAGGTGGCTCAATAAATGACAACTAACCCAAAAATACCTAGGCAATATTTTAAAAAGTACCCAATGAAGAGAGCTGAGGCTGCTCAAATATTTTCTAGGAGAAGAATCATTCAGCAGGAATGCACTTCAAGGAATTCATTGGGGAAGAGGGAAAACTGTAAGGAATGTGTTCTGAGAGAGAAACTGCAGTAACTTGGTCTGATACAGCTTGTTAGATGAGAGAAATTTACTGACAAGTTCAGGACTGGTATTGAGTCTCAGGACTAGTACTTTATCATTTGCTGCACCTAGTTCCAGCCAGGGAGACCAGAGCAAGCTCGAGGGTCCCGAGGAGTCACTGTTTGACCACTCTCAAGGAGTTGGTAGGGAGGAACGACCTCCCATTCCTGTTGTCATCCAAGCTCTAAGAACAGGTTCTGTTATTATTTGTGTATGATTGAATGAAGCATTTACAGTTTATGATGTAAAAACTTAGATGATAGAATAACTCAACTTTGTTTAGTAATGAATTCATGATTGATAAGAGACAAACCCTACCTATTTTTTTCCTCATCTGGAGTGATCCAGATCGTACTCCAGCACAGGTGGTGAAGTTAGATAAAGGAAGTATGATGCAATTGTAGAATAAAATGTTAGTTGTTTAAGAGAATGTTTACTTTTATTTTACGATCAGAAGCAATAGCATTCTGTACATGAAGTAGAGTTAGGGTTAGATTTAAGTCATGAATGTCAGATTTTAGAACAAGGAAAGAAGCTATATTTTCTTTACCAACAGAAGTAGGTCTCGATAAATAAACAGTTCTCTATACAGCTATCATTTCAGTAGCTTTATTATTTTATTTTTAAAACAAAGGAAGAGAATTTATAAAAAGTTAAACTATGCAGTATCAGGATGTTTTAGAATATCATTCTCTCTATAGGTTATTCTTCTCTGAGTAAGACAATTAATCACTATATTCTTTTCTTTTATAAGATTCAACTGTGAATGAGGGTAGAAAAATTTAGGTTTGTTTCTAAAGCTAAAACTATTAATTGTAAGATAATTTTTATTACATTGTAGTATAATAACTTTTCATTTTGTTTGACAGAACTTACATAAGTTATATATCTACTAGCCTATGTTCTAGAATTTTAAACAAATACTATTATATAGTTTACAGGTCGAAACATAAATAGTTTATTCTTTTCTTCATATTATAAACACTAATACTATAACAACAATAGAATAATATAGAAATCTGACAAGATCTCTTATAAAGTATATTAGTACAGAAGCATAAGAATAAAACAGAAAACACTTTCCTATTATATACCTGCTATTGAGTTAACATGTAATTATAGTAACAGTATTAATAAGTCAATAAAGTAATGTTTTCATTCTATAATAATAAACAGTATAAAAAAATATGAATTTTGTACTCAAAGAATGTAACTGATAGTTACATAAGTGCTTCATTAAAAACATAAAGACCTTTTGTTCTGAAGGTTAAAATTTATTTAACAAACTTTATAGATTCTTTTATAATTAAGTAATCTAATATAAAAATCATGTACAGAAAACCCTAGCAATTGAAAATTAAATAATATTACAGGGTAAGAACTCATTTGCATTAATGCGCAGGGAAATAACCAACATAGATTTAAAATGCTCGATTTACTGAGTTAACCAAACAATATACAACTTAAGTAATAACCCAATAAATTACAGAAGCACCATTATAAATAAAGGATGTTCTTTTCTTTAAAGAAAACAATATATACTTTTTATACATCTTCGAGTCAGGGTCGAACCCTACTAGCAGTAAAATATACAACAAAGTTAAAAAAATTGAAAGAGTCTAATTCAGTATATGCACTCACGGCCTTAAACAAAATCCATAGAGTGGGGATTTTACAGCCTTTCCATTATTTACTTATATATTTACACAGTAACAGGGTTAAAGACCAACTTATACAGTCACGGCCTAAGCCAGAGGCCCGCATCAAGTGGAGGGTTTAACATCAACAACAAATAGCAAACCCATTAACTAGGTAAGCCAAAACCTCAAGGGTTTTGCAGGCCATGGCTGCCAACCATTAAAAGAACCATAAGGGACCAAACAAGGAGGAAATTCCATGGTTAACCGAGGGCTTACCCGTGAACCAACAAGCAAGCGCCTCAGCCTCGCACCAACCATGCGAAAGGATGGATCGACCTGCGAACAGAGTAGAACGATGATGTTATTATCATGTTCAAAAGAAAAAAAAATAAACAAATGTATAAATAAATATTATGCAGAGATAATCTAAAATATAAATGGTTTCCTTACCTCAAGGCTTACGAAAACGTGGCCACCCACGAGAAGAAGCGTGACCACCAACGCGAGGAGGAGCCCAACCTTCATCGGCTGCAAGAAGGAAGGGATTATTAATAGTATCAACAAACCGTGACAGAGAGTGAGAGCCACGGCCAAGCGAGTATGAATGCTTTTGCTGCAATGGTTCTTAATAGAAAAACCTAATTGCTGCGAAACCCTTAAAACCAGCAAACTTCAATTCACGAGGCCATGACTCCCACTATTGAACCAAAGAAGAAAATGGGGCCTAACAGACTGTTCGACACCGAACTGAGCGAGTAGGGAAGGATAAACTCGGAGAAAAACTAACCAACTCCGTGCCAACAGAAATCAAAGGTTTACAACTCTTCTCTGTGAGAAATCAGGGTGAGCTCTCAATGAGCGGAAGATAAACCAACGAGCTGGGAGACTACCATTGCAGAGTAGCAGTGCAGCAAGGGAGCACCAATGCCATTGCAGAGTGGTAGAAGGACAAAAACCACGGAAGGGATAATAAGATTAGGGTTCGAGGGAGAGTCCTTTTATCTATGCAACATATGGCCACAACAATGCCACAATACCCAAGTAAATAATTTTCAAGATGTGGGTTCAAGTATAAAGTCCCGGAGAACTTCCTTCCACGAGTATTATTATTTTCCACTCATTGATAATCGAAGGTTCCACATTAACCCATGTTCCAATGTTGACCTATTACATACGCTACATGGGGAAACATAAGACTTTTGTTACTATAACCACTTTACCTTAACAATCATCAAGGTCATGGGAAATATTACGACCCTTTACTTTATAAATTATGGTATCTATAAACTCAAGTCAAGTTTAATTTTATGATCATCATGAAGTGGTATTTTTCATGGCCTCTCTATCTAGGCTATGTAATTATTCTTACATCAAACAGTTACAATCTTGATAATAATAAAGACTTGTAACATTGTTATAAAAGGAGTTAATAACATTTACTTTTAGTAAGAATATTGCTTACAACAAGTATTCGCTCAAACAACATCTATAATTTTAACATAAAAGTATACTATTTGTTGTTATAAAGGACGTTTAAAGAATTAAATTATGGCAAATATCCTATCGTTAATGTTAACCTCAATGGCCTTGCTTGTATAGTAAGTTTGGTAATAAAATACAAAAGAAAGTAATAACGTTTATTTTGGTGAATGTGTTGCTTAAAATAAATGTTCTTTAAATAAATTGTAGCATGACAAGGGTTAAGTCATGAAAGATTCACCAACATAAAAGTTAGGCCATAAAACTATTATGATATGCATTCTTTCAGTGATTATAGTCCATTAAGGCAATGCCCCTTTTATATCTATGAAAGGAATTGTATAAAACCTGTTCACGATAGGATATCCATTTTATGATAATAGCTCTAGTTGTGTTATGGAGTATTTTGTCATGTAAACCCTTAAGTTGATAAACAAAAGTGTTAAGCAATTTAGTAACTATCAGATTTGGCAATAAGTAACCTTGTGATGACTTAATAATTATGTCATTCTTATAAACTGCTTGTAAAGAAACATTTAAGGCATTTTTTTTACACTTGACGAATAGTGTAGACATCGAAGGGTTAAGTACGCTTAAGAACTATAATTTACATCTACTAGAAAGAAAGCTGCTGTCGCCTTTACTAATAGAACTAAATTTCATTTCCTTAGCATCTTTAAAAAAGAAGGACAGTTTAAAGATTTTACCTCGATAAGCTTTGGAAATTTTACTAGCGTTTATATTATTTACTAAGTTATTTTGTGTGACGAACTTATACTTGAATGCTTTAGAATTTTGACAAGCAACACCTGAACTTCTTACCTGTAAGTCTGTAAGAGAAGGAAAACTTCTGCATTAGCTCGAAAGCTAAGTAAGCCCAGAATTTCATGACAGTTCCACCTTGTGGTCGCAAAGAGAAAACAAGTCAGTAAACTGAAAAAGAATTGTTCTATAAAGATAAACATAATCAAATAAATAATTCAGATAATGAATTCAATAACATATAACTAATTAAACAATTAGTCAACTGCATTGATGATATTTAGCTGTATTTTAAATTTTTTAATTTTTTTTCAGAAAATTTGGGGTTTTGACTTGTGGTATCAGAGCACAAGGTTCAAACACTAGGCCTTGATGCAACCCAACTAGTTTCCATAGAACAGTAAAGTAAAAAAGTCAAAATTTGAATTTTATGTTTAATTTTTTTTAAGAAAAGCATTAAATTATTATTATCATATTAAAATGTTATGAAGTTGTATGTAATACATTTTATGAGAAAGGGGTTTTTATTTTCAACTCTCTTTGTGTCACAAAGATGAGATTTTCTTTCATTTCAAGGTGTTTTAAGAATTTTCAAGTACCCCCTTTCAGTATGAAGCTCATGAGAATTTGTTCTTAATTTAACAATGTTGATTTTCTTGTTTACCCTAGTTACAATAGGGAGATACTTTCGATTTTCTCTCATCCTGTTCATATTGGTTTAACTATTACTTGCCATCCTCGCTTAATTTGCACATGGTTTTGACTAGAGTAGGAAGCCTCTTGTCTCCCATGTTGCTTATCTTGTTATTGTACATTAGCTACCTATTCATAGCCATGCTCTTAATTGAGGAGGGACTTGGTTCTATGAGGAGGATAAGATATGATGTATTTCCCTTAGTTTTGAGATTATATGTTACAATGGATTTGTTCAATCCTTCTCCGCAATTCTCTAGAGATGTTGCATTCCTAAACTTCACAACCATATAAGATAAAAAAGAGTGACAAGAGTCTGAAAGAGAAGCTTCTTCATAGATTCCAAATCTAGAATTCTACAAACTTACAATTATTTTTAAGTCCATAATAAGAAATTTACATCTTCCATTAATCGTTTTCTTAATAGTGTAGTTCAATTTAAGCTTATGATGAAGATCGATTCCAAGATATTTATATGAAGTCACATCCTCTAAGTTGTTGTTGTCATACTTGAAATTATCATAAATGATCTTTTGGGATTTGGTTATCACAACCTTTGTGTCATTGTTAATAGTCATACCCATCATAGAGAAAAAATCCTTGATAATTTTTAGTTGCTAGTTGAGATCATAAAAACTCATTGCCATAACAATATCAGTGGCATAGAGAAGAATATTAACGACAATACTAGCCAAAGTCGCGCTAGCACAACCTACCTCTTCTAAACAACCCTCTAGCCTATCAATGTAAATATCATCCATGAATCATAGAAAGTATTCATAAGATTCCATAAAAATATATTAAAATATTATAAAAAAATGGATACTAATAATATTAGAATATAATATGTATTATTGAAGAGGTTATGTGTTCATTTTTGCAAGGGCTTCCTAAGATTATTCCTTAAAAAAACATAATAAATATGAAATTTCTATTACTAGATATTAATAATAATAGAATATTATAATTTAATATAAATATAAATTTAATAATATAATATTATAATTTAATATAAATATTTTATAATATTATTAGGATTTCTTTAACGTTATTCTTTGAAAAAATATATTAAATATGATTTATATAAAATATTCTACATGATTAAATATTAATAATAAAATATTATAAAATCAAATATAAATATTAAATTTTATTATATATTATTTGTCAAATTTATAGTTAAAAAATGTCAATATTAAGTATACTTAA
The DNA here is from genome assembly GCA_001517045.1 of Pseudotsuga menziesii. Classification (NCBI taxonomy): domain Eukaryota; kingdom Viridiplantae; phylum Streptophyta; class Pinopsida; order Pinales; family Pinaceae; genus Pseudotsuga; species Pseudotsuga menziesii. Next base: position 74,116 of record LPNX010551471.1, on the reverse strand, counting down.
TTATATTAAATGTGATATAATTTTAATTTATGAGTATGTTTATATAGAATTAAAATATTGTTGATTTTATATAATGAGAATAAAAATAATTATTATATAATTAATATTTTAAATTATTAATATTAATAATGTTAATGATGACGGTGGTTGTGTTTATTAATATCAAATGACATTGTTTTTTGTCTATTAGTCCTTAAAAACAGTAAGGAATCACTTGGTTGCATTTAGAAATATTTTTATGTGATCGAAAATCTTTAAGAGAAGCGTTCCTAGATCACCATAGTTGTGATGAGTTTAAAGGTTAGGAAGGTCACTATTGCAATAAATATTTTGAAAATGCACTTTATGTGGGTGTATGCAAGGCATTCTATGAGAAATTGATTTTCATCCTCAATCCTCTTAGTGTAACAAAGATGACAAATTCTTTCATCCCAGAACGATTTAGGAATTGTTTAGCACATTGTTTCACTAGGGATATTGTGAGAGTTTGTTCTTATTATGACAATGTTGATTTTATTCTTTACCATAGTTTAAACATAGAGACACTTTTGATATTCTAAATTTAATTCTATATTGTAGATTCCATGATAGAAATTTCCCTATTCATTCAGAGGAGGAAAGAACCCGCTTACCTTTCTCTATCGTAAAAAGAAAAGGAATTCACTTGCCCCAATCCCTCAATATCCCTTAGGTTATTGTCTTCCCTCATGGGAATGAAAGAGGGACTGGCACAGAAATTACCCTATTTGGGCATGGCTCGAACTAACGTCACATAACAGAAACAGTTCAATAAGTCCAAAGAATAGATACAATGGTGAATATCTTATCCTCTAATTATTTATTACACTACAAATTTTCCTTAAATTTAGATGTAATAATACTTTTATTATAATAACTCAGTCTACAGAGTAACCTTTTCCTCGACTCCTCAATGATTTAGCCAAGACATGACATCTTTATGCCAACCTCTCTTAATTCATACATGGTTGGTTTTCAGTAAAGTATGAAGCAATATTTGGAAGCCTCTTATATTCCATGATGTTTATCTCCACCTTTTACATTAGGTACCTAGTCATAGTCATTATTTGAATGGGGTAAACAATTTCATCTATGAGGAGGATAGGATACACTATACTTCCTTTAATTTTGAGATTTTATGTTTAAAAATTCTTTTCGATTTTCTCTATCATTCTCCATGATTCTGTGGAGATGTTGCAGTCCCTAACTTCACATCCATATAATATAACAAGGTTGATGAGAGTCCTAAAGAGGAATTTATTTTTATCCCAAAGCCAAAGGTATGTTGATTTAAAATTGTTTTCAAGTTCCTAATAAGTTTTACACCCTCCATTAATCATTTTCTAAATGCTATATTTTTTTTTGTAAGCACCCACAAGAAACTTGAACTTGTGACTTTCCATTACAACTTCTCATCCCAAATACTCATTATCAATTTCTCTTATCCCAATGGGATTTCTAAATGCTATATTTCTTGTAGCTTCTAATGAAGATTGATTATGAGATATTTGTATGAAGTAACTTGCTCCAAGTTGTTGCTGTCATATATGAAATTAGCATAATTGATTTCTTTGGATTTGATTATCATAACCTTTGTTTTGTCATTGTTAATGGTAATAGTCATAGTAGAGGGAAAATACTTGAGAACTTTTAGTTACTTGTTGAGATAATAGGGACACCTAAACATAAGAATGATATCATAAATATAGAGAAAAATGATAATGATTATAAGGGGAAAACTTCTGCCAAAACAATCTATGTCAATCAAACATCCCTCTAACTTGTTAGTGTATATTCAAATACGGTAGGGAATAGGAAACAATCTTTGTTGATTCATATGTTACAATTAATTTCTTATGACCATGCCTTATAATTATTAAACTTGGAAATAACGTACACATACATCCTTACTATAACATCTCTCAACTTGAAATGGTTTTTTATGTCTTCTAAACTATTCCCAAGGTTAGTTTTGGGAACTATGTCAAATGCTTTTCTAAAGTTGAAAAATCAACATAAAAGATTGTTTTTATTAATACATCACTCATCATTAATGGTTCTAAGTCTAACAATGTGGTCCGCACTAGAATGTTATCTCTTTACTCTTACGTGTACTTTAGTTATATGTGGATCTTCCTTTCCAAAATAATTCCATATGACTTTGCTAAAACAGGGTTAACCATAATGGTATTACTGTAACACACCTCAATGTACCATAAATAAATAAATAAAATATTTCTTTGATAAATAAATAAAGACACATTTATTAAAGTCCCTAACTATAACATGGCAGCATTGAATATTCTTCGCATTACAAGTTTGCTCAACCTTTCCTCAAACCCATAATCCAATTCTGAATAATTAGTTTTCCAATCACTTCACTATTTAATCCTATTTCTCTAATTTTATTATCTTTTCTGCAGTCACCATTCTGCAATGATCACTCTGCATATTTTCCCTCCACAAGGACCTTTCCGCAATTATCCCTCCATAGATTTTCCTTCCACAACAGTCCTTTCACAAATGCAGATTCCATATTGTGGAACTCATATTAAACTATAAGCAATAACCCTTCCGTAAGTATCCCTTCGCAACGGTCCTTCCACAATGTAGATTGCACATTGTGGGTGTAAAAGTTAACCTTTATAATTATCCTTCCGTAATGAAAATTGCAGATTGTCATTTTTAACGTTTATAATTATCCTTCCGCAATTGTCCTTCTGCAATGCAGATTAAAGATTGTGGATTGTAAATTTTAACATTTGTATTTATCCTTCCGCAATTAAGCTTCCATAATTAGCTTTCTGTAATGATCCTTCCACAATGCACTGCAGGTGTAAATTTTAACCTTTATAATTATCCTTCTGCAATTGTCCTTCAGCAATGTGGATTGCAGATTGCGGATGTGCATTCCAACTTTTATGAATTGTGCTTCCACAATTCTATCTTCCGCACACACCTGTGAGCCATTGATCTCCTTGCGGCTTCGATCCCAACCGTTGATAGACTACTAACCTTGTAGATATTCACTTTAACCTTGTGGATTCCAAAGGTTTAGCTTGAATTGGGGTTTGTTTTGCTGTAAGTTACTTACATTTGACGATTATCTTGATGCTTAAAACTTTTCTTGATTTCTTCATCTGAACATGAAGTGATAAACATATAACTAACTACGCTAAGTCGCTTATGAGACTTGTAAGGTTCAATTAAGGTTTCTCTATGGAAATGGATTTCAATCATGACATTGAATAATGCAGATATTCACTATAAAAAGCATTATAGATTCACTTGAGATTCATATTTCATAATGCAAAATTAAGGAAGATTTAAGAGGAATCGATACAAAGAGGAAATACAAAGTTAAATGATAGGAATAACGCAGTAGGATTTAATCCGTTAGATGCAGAATCATTAATTCAAAATCATTCAAGTATTGGATTCAAAACCATAATAGATCAACAATAGACATATCTAAATAATTATGCTTAGAATGAATTAGTAACTACCACAGTAATAACATCACTAGCAATCCTTGATGCAGGTATGGATGCTCGATATTAGATGCGTTAAGAAAATGATATAACATTATACATATCTGATATAATACTGAAAATCATGGATATTTATTCTACTATAACTAAAATCAATCATAAGAGATGGAGTAAGAACCTGACACCAAATGCTGGGAAAACAAAAGTGGATAAGTTATTCCTCCTAACCAACCCCCAAAGCAGCTAAGTTACTTGCTCTAGAACCCCAAATTCTATTTGCTGAACCACAAGAGAAAAATATTTCAATGCGCTATCTCTTGCATTTTACAGATGTTAATCCCCATCCAATTCTAGCTTCGCTTCTTATGGACATACTAATATATAGTATTTTTCCTAGGACTTGGTCATTTATGAGCCTCCCTCTCTTTAGCACTCAACTAACAGTGCAGACATGATTTTTGGGGATGATGCCTCCTGCATCTTGAGTTCTCACTTTGTGTCTCCTGCCACTTGTATTTTCCTCTTGTGGGTCAGACACTCTTCAACAACTATCTCCACTTTTCTTCCCTTTCAATATATTTTATTAAATAAAAATGTTTTATTCTTGACCTCCTGTAAAAAATAATAAAAATAATAAACTATAATAATTAAAGTATTTTCCATCTGAATCAATAACAATTATTAATTCAGGGGGTATTGCATACACTCCCCCCTAAAAGATAACATTGTCCTCGGTGTTATAAATTTTGTTTTTATTCTTCCATTCCAGCCTCTTGGAATATGTCTAGATATGCCTCTTGCATATTACTTTCCAACTCCCAAGTAGATTTGTCTGGACTATGGTTCTTCCATTGCACCTTGACCTGTCTGATGGTACGGTTCTAGAGTAAAAGTTATCTCCTCTCAAGAATACGCTCTAGTCCCACCTAGAACTCTCCTTCAGCTTCCATCTGGAATACATTCCAATCAATCACATGAGAAACATCATGAACATACATTTTCAATATATAAACATGAAACACATTATGTACTTTAATATTGGGTGGTAGGTATAACTCATATGCGACCGACCCTACTTTAGCTAAAATTTCAAATGGCCCGCAATACCTGGGTGCCAATTTTGAATACTTTCCCAGTCTCAAGGAAATTTTTTTCGGATTTACCTTTATATACACATGATCACCCACCTGGAACTCTCTAGGAGTCCTCTTTAAATCAACATAAATTTTCTGCCTGTCTTGGGAAACCTTTAAATTTTGTTGTATCTATTTCACGGTTAGTTCCATATCTTTTAATAAATTGGGTATTAACATTAATCTATTAACTGGGTTTCTCCACGAAATTGGAGTGTTACACTTACACCCATAAAATATTTCAAATGGACTCATACCTACAGAAACTTGAAAATTATTATTATATGCAAATTCTACTAAGTGTAGGTAATCTTCCCATTTACCTGGTTTGTCCATGAAATACATCCTCAGCATGTCCTCTAAGACTTGATTTACTCTTTCAGTTTTCCCATCCGTTTGTGGACGATATGCAGTACTAAAATTTAACTGTGTGCCCAAACCTTTGAACAAGGCTTTCCAGAAGTTAACTGTAAACTTTGTGTCTCTATCTGAGACTATCACTTTCGGTACACCATGTATCCTTAATATTTCTTTCATGAAAATATATGAAATGTTAACATCTTTATATGTAGATTTAACATGAATAAAATGAGAATCCTTACTTAATTTGTCAACTACAACCATGATGGAATCATGTTGTATGAAATTCTTTAGTAGGCCAGTGATGAAATCCATGCTAATTGTTTCCCCCTTCCATTCTAGAATGGGTAGTGGCTCCAAAAATCCTGCTCGATGTTGATGTTTTGCCTTAACTTGCTGACATTCAAGACAACAAGATAAGTATTTTACCACTTCTTTCTTCATATTTGGAGAGAAGAAATCCTTTCTAATCATAGTGATCATTTTTTGGTATCCCAGATGCCCTGGATAGTGTCTTTTATGTAGTTCATGCATGACTATAAGTTTAATTTCCTTTATGTTTGGTATGTACAACCTGTTTTTATACAACAATAGTCCTAGTTGGTTTAGGCTGAAATATGTTTTTACTTGTTTTTTTTCATTTTTAACAGTCTTTTCCTTTAAAATATGGCATTCCCTATCAAAAGTTTTAGCACTTAAAATATGATTTCCCAAATCAGATTCATAATTGCTGCTTGCAAATAGTAAATATGCATGACGACTTAAAGCGTCTACTACTTTATTTTCTTTTCATTTTATATATTTGATTTCAAAATCATATTCGCTTAAAAAGGATAGCCATCTATCCTTTCTTGCATTCAAATTCTGTTGATCAAATAAATATTTTAAGACTTATGTTATCTGACATAAGTAAAAATTTCCTTCCAATTAAGTAATGTTGACACATTTTTAAGGCGTGAATTACAACATCAAGATCTAGATCATTTGTTGCATAGTTTTTCTCATTTTATTTTAATTTCATGGATTCATATGCCACACCATAATTTTCTTGTAATAAAACTACACCTATCCCTACATTGCAAGTGTTAGTACATACAAAAATAATCCTTGAATGGATCAACAATATTTAAGATCGATGCGGTAGTTAATAGGTGTTTTAGTTTGTTAAAGATTTCCATGCATTTTTCAGTCCATTCAAACTTTTTACCTTTCTTTTGTAAAGAATTTATGGGGTAAGCAATCATTGAGAATACTTCTATGAACTTTCGGTAGTATCTAGTAATTCCCATAAATGATCTGATGTCAGATACATTTTTAGGAATTAGCTATTCCATGATGGCCTTTACTTTGTCTGGATCGACTGAGATTCCATCCTTGGACATTACATGTCTGATGTACTGAATCTTATCTTTAAAGAAATCACATTTACTAAATTTCCCATAAAGTTGTTGTTCTCTTAGTACTTGTAAAATTATTCTTAAATGTTCTTTATGTTCTTGTTCATTCTTAGAGTAGATTAGTATGGCGCCAATGAATACAACCACAAACTTATCTTGGTAGTTGTTTAAGATCATGTTCAGTAAACACATGAATGTATAAGGTGTGTGTTAGCACTTATGCTAATTTTTGGGTTTTTATATAGGCGTCTGCAGTGACTTCCTTGCAGGAATAGGTATAGCCAAAAATTTCTATGTTTAATGATGTTGAGGTTGCTAGGAAGGATTTTCCTACACCTAATTGTCAAAATTGGGGTGCACCATGTTGCGACATGAAAAGGTATCCAGGGCCCTAGGATCAGGATGCTACATTCAAGTTTCAATATAAATATCCTCTCGCGCTTACCCAAGGGAAAGATGAAAAGATGTGTGGTTTTGCAAGAGGCTTGGCATGGGCAGAGCAAGGCTGAACGATGTACAAGAGAAATCATCGGATGGGCAGACAATGTAGATCAACGAGTACTGAGGATTTCACAATGGAGGATGTGCACAGAAAGTTGAACTATGAGGGTGTGTTAAATCCATCATTTTCTTTGCATCCCAACAACCACAAGTTTGGGAGGACCAGATATGCGTAAGAGAATCATTTCACCACCCAAAATTGCGTGATAGATAAGCTGGGGTGGGGTTGCAAAGTGGTGGAGGGCCCCATGGTTTTGAACGATGGTGATATGACAAGGATCTGATCAACGATCTTGGATGATTTCATAGTAGGATGGCACATGATGGTTAAGGGAACGAGATGATGCAAAATATCGTAGGGGCCTGCACCTTTGACGGTAGAGATTTGGTGGAATAATTAACCAACGGTCTTGATTTGTTTCGCAAGAAAAATATGCGTGAAGGTTAGAAAGTAGATGGATCATGAAATGGAGTAGGGACCACATGAGGGAACGGTGGAGAACACTCATAGAGAAAATCTACGGCCATGATTGTTGTCTCCATCCGAGGGTGTTGGTGGAAACAAGGAAGAGAGGGGTTGTCTTCCCCAGGTCTGCGAAAATAATAGTGTTACCAGGAAATATAGACATTGGATAGAAATCTAAATATAGAAGGAGCTCAAACCTTCCTAGAAGCTGTGAGCATAGGCAGAACATGCACCTCAAACATAGAATGAACATAAAAGTTAGAAGCAGAAAGGGTCATGAGGCGAATTCATCCTGTGCGCCAAAAAGTGCCTGAGAGGAATAAAATTGCTAGCAAAGTGTCGAAACGTCAGCATCGAAGCCAGCAAGCCTACATCCAATACGACATGAATATTTTGATCTACCAGCTGTCACATTGCCTATTTTGTCTAGCAAGCTTAATATTCCCTGTTTCCTAATTTGAGTAAAGAATCATGGAGAATCTGCCACCTCAGTAAGTCTGTTAGAATTTGTTATGATGATTCAGGATTTGATCCCCAAATTTTGAAACATAAATAAGGATCTTTTTCGAGTTTAGGTTCAGGATCCTTGTATTATAAATAGAACCTCCTCATAGGAGAATAGGGTTTGGATTGACTTTCATATTTTTGAGGCCTCATCGCCGGAATTGTAGCTCTGCAAAAAATTTTGGGAGTAGTAATGAAATGCTTCTCTGTGGTTTTGAGATTCATCATGGTGTCTGTATTTAGTTTGTGTTCTTTGTTTATTCCATTTTCCATATATGTTGATTTCTATTGAATGATTTCTAGTTGTACGAGAAGAATTCGTTTCGTTAAGCGCTCTTTCCATCAAATGTAGCATTTGTTATGTGTTTGTAATGGTTGTTATGGAATTCATCCTAGTTAAATGCTCCATATATGCCATTTCCCTTACTATGTTATTCTACTAAAGGTGTTGCAAGGGATTCATCCATTCATAGGTTCCCCTTGCCGTACTAATATTTTCTCCTTTCCTTCTACCATCACTTAAATATCTTTGGCTGGATACTGCACTTACTTTGCCTAGAAGAGGTGGACCATGAGGATGTTAAAGTCATACTGCTCGCTCAAATCCTTTTTAGAGGGGCAAGAAAATGGTTCACTAGTATTCCTGATAACTCCATTTTGAGTTATCAAGATTTTGAGGAGTTTTTCAGGAACCAATGGGAAAAAAGGAAAGACCCCAGGAAGTGCTTGTCCCAATTTTATTCCATAAGGATGGAGGAGAGTGAATCTTTCCATGATTTTTATGACAGATTCAGAAAGGTTTATGATGCTATCCCTACCTAGTTTAAAACCCCCTTGGTGCTGCCCAAATCCAGTATGTCGAATATTTTGACAACGAATTTACCTTATGGCCGAATGAGAGAAGATCAATTTCCATAGCAGACATGATGAAGGATTCCATAGAAGTAGAAATAAATCTAACCATTGCTAGAGAGAAGAGGAGGCAAGAAAGAGGAAGAAATAAAGATCACACCCAACCTTCTCCCTATAACGCACCAGAGTCCAAGATGGAAAGGATAATGGGGTCCATGGGGAGGTTGATGGAAAAATCCATTGTAAACAATATCCCACCTCCCATGAGAAATCAAGACTTAGGGTGACCTATGGGTGTTGAGCAAACTCAAATTGCACCTGAAGATAATCAAGAACATATATAGCCTCCTCTAGTGGTGGAAGAAGGGGAGGATAAACAATCAGAGTCTCCTTTTCCTCCCAGTCACGTCTTTCATGAAGAATACAATCAATAGGAGGAAGGTGACAGTTTTCCATTATGCTTTTCCTCATTCGATGTTTTGAAACAAAGGTTAAGGGTTTCTAATCCAACACAAAAATTGGAGGTGAGGAGTGATGTCATGACATTCTTGGGAATGGAGAGTGAAGGGGGTGATCAAGTAGGATTTGCTGTGCATTATAGTATTTCCATTTATGCGCACATAGATGAGTAGCCCAGGACCACATAGGAGGAATGTGATAATTTTTTTAATGAAGAAAGAAGCATGTCGGTTGCAAGTCCTGTCTATGGGGGTTTTGGCGAAGATCTCAGTCGTCCATAGTATGATAAATATGAGGATGACTACTGGGAAGATGGGGGTCTTGTGTGGGATGTCTCCTCCTGTTATTCAAGTAAAGAATATTCATATCAAGAAGAGCTCAGTTCACTAGATTTTATTGAAGATGTTCCCTATGAAATGCACGAGGAGGAGCAGGTTCTAGTTTCTGGCAGTAAGGATGAAGCAGATGATGTCTCATGTGACAAGTGGTCATGAGTCTCCCTTGCATGGTTATTTTTGAAGAGCAGTTGGGAATGGGGGGGTCACAATTTGGGTAGCAGTAATGGGGCAAGCAGATGGATGAAGTACTAGGAGAGTGCACCATAGTTTATGATCCAGTGGTTGAATACATGGAGTAGCCTTGTCATGACAAATGCATGACAGTATTTTCTGAATGCTATCATGAGCCAAGGGCTAGGTACATGGGGAATATTAGCAATAAGAGTGGTGGGTTAGCTATTCCCAATAAATACTAGATGTTTAGCCAAAACCTCTTACCATTTAACTCGTCATTATTGTTTTTTATCAAGCATGAGGATAAATTTCACATATGGAATCATCTACTTGATTGGCTTCACTTTAATTCAGAAGTTACTTGACTGGGAATTGATGCTCAATAGGTAGGGTAGGTAGATATGAATAATCTCAGGATGACGGGAATTTCCTTTAAGCTATTTTTTGTTTCAGTTATCTTTTAATTTCAACTTGGTTTGATTTTAAGAAAAGCATGTTGTGGGGATTTTATGGGGTGATTGGGATCAACCCAATGGATCAGGAACATGACCTACACATTCTCTTTTCTACCTCATAGGGATGATAGCATACCAGATTTGGAGCTGTTGTTAGCACGTGTGCTAATTTTTTGGTTTTTATATAGGCGCCTGTAGTGACCTCCTTGCAGGAAGATGTATAGCCAAAAAATTTCTATCTTAGATGATGTTGAGGTTGCTAGGAAGGATTGTCCTAGGTCTAATTGTCAAAATTGGGGTGCACCATGGTGCGACATGAGAAAGTATCTAGGGTCCCGGGGTCACTACTATGCATTCAAGTTCCAATATAAAAATCCTCTCGCGCTTACCCAAGGGAAAGACATAAAGATGTTCAGTTTTGCAAGAGGCTTGGAATGGGAAGAGAAAGGTTGAACGATGTACAAGAGAAATCGTTGGATGGGTGGAGAGCGCACATCAACGGGTATTGAGGATTTCACAATAGAGGATGTGCACAAAAATTTTAACTATGAGGGTGTGCAAAATCCATCATTCACTTTTCATCCCAATGACCACAAGTTTGGGTGGACCAGATCCGCAGAGGAGAATCATTTCGCCACCCAAAATTGCGCGATAGATAAGCTGGGGTGGGGCTGCAACGTGGTGGATAGCCTTGTGGTTTTGAATGATGATGATTTGACCAGGTTCTTATCAATGATCCTGGATGATTTCATAGTAGGAAGGTGCATGATGATTAAGGGAACAAGACGATGCAAAATATCATAGGGGCCTGCACCATCAACGACGAAGATTTGGAAGAATAATTAACCAACGGTCTTGATCTATTTCGCAAGGGAAATATGTGCGAAGGTTAGCAAGTAGATGGATCATGAAATGGAGTAGGCACCACATGGGGGAATGGTTGAGAAAAATCGTGGAGAAAATCTACAGACATGATTATTGTCACCATCCGAAGGTGCTGGTGGAAATAAGGAAGAGAGGGGTTGTCTTCCCCAGGTATGCAAAAATAACATTGTTACCAGGAAATATAGCCACCAAACGGAAATATAAACATGGAAGGAGCACAAATATTCCTGCCATCTTTGGGAACAAGAAGAACATGAACATCAAACATAGAATGAACATAAAATTCAGAAGAAGAAAGGGTCACGAGGTGAATTCAACCTGTGCACCAAAAAGTGAAAGAGAGGAATAAAGTCGTTAGCAAACTATCGAAACGTCACCATTGAAGCCAGCAATCCCGCATCCCATACGACATGAATATTTTGATCTACCAGCCATCACATTGCATGTTTTATCTAGCAGGATTAATATTCCTTTTTTCCTATTTTGAGTAAAGAATCATGGAGAATCCTCCACCTTGGGAAGTCTGTTAAGATTCATTATGATGATTCAGGATTCGATCCCCAAATTCTGTAACAGAAATAAGGCTCTGTTTCGAGGTTAGCATCGGGAGCCTTGTCTTATAAATAGAACCTCCTCAGAGGAGAATAGAGGTTGGGTTGAATTTCACATTTTTGAGAGTAGTAATGAAATGTTTCTCTACGGTTTTGAGATTCATCATGACGTCTGTATTTAGTTTGTTTCTCTGTTTATGCCATTTTCCATATATGTTGATTTCTACTGAATGATTTCTAGTTGTATGGGAAGAATTCGTTTCATTAAGCACTCTATCCATCAAGTGTAGCATCTATTATGTGTTTGTGATGGTTGTTATGGAATTCATCCTAGTTAGATGCTCCATATCTGCCATTTCCCTTACTATGTTATTCCGTTAAAGGTGTTGCAAGGGATTCATCCATAGATAGGCGCCCCTTGCCGTACTGGGATTTACTCCTTTCCTTCTACCATCACTTAAATTCATTTGGTTGGATACTGCACTTACTTTGCCTCACAATTTAAAGAGAAAATTATCATTCATTGTATGTTGTAATGTCCTTGAATGGTTCATACTATGAATCCACCGCCAAATGTTGTATTATATGTTTGTATTTCAATCTTTTAATTCATAAACAACTCTGTTACTAGTAGAAATCTACCCTTCTTCATTCTTGTTTAAATCCATATGTATATGTGATACACCTTGTGACATGAGAGATCCCTCTCTGACTACATTGGCTAGAATGCAGTCTAAAGGTTGGTTTGAAATGGTTACCCCTATGAATTCCTACTACAACCATAGGAAAATTACAGGGTGCTAACAGTATGTTTTTCAACCCAAAAGGCATTATGAAAAAATCATATTGACTATAGCAGGTCATAAACGGTGTTTTAAATATGTCCTCATCCTTTATTCGTACTTGATGGTAACCCTACCTTAAGTTTATATTTGAGATTATAGTTTCTCCGCGGAATTGATCAAATAGATCGTCTATCCGAGGGAGAAAATAACAGTTCTTAATGATCATTTTATTTAACTGTCAGTAATATATACATAATCTTAAATTTCCTTCCTTCTTTTTCACAAATGAGACCGGTTTCTCCCCAGGGAGAGACACTAGGTTGAGTGTAGTTTTTATAGATTAGTTCTTGTAATTGTGATTTCATATCTATAAGTTCTATTATATTCATTCAATATGGAGATTTTGATGCTGGTACTACTCCACGTATCAGATCGGTCATGAAGTCAATGTCTCTTTTTGGAGGAAGTCCAGGGACTTCTTTCAGAAATATGTCTTCAAACTCTTACAAGACTGGTATGTATTCTAGTTTAATTTTGTTATCATTTTAATTTTCATTCATTATATAGACAACAAACAATTTACATCTAGTAGAAGCCTTATAATTGATAGGAGTTGTGGACGGTGATGCGCTAGGGTTTCTTTGGCTTAGCAGGGTGTGAAGCGACCAGGCGACGCTGGGCTGCTGGCGTGTATCGCCTCTTGGCCTCCTGCAGGGTGCCATGGCGGCATTGGGGCAGGGGGAGCTCACCCCAGAAGGTGGGGTTCCTTTTCTGGATTGGAAGGAGCAGGCTGAGGATGGAAAAGTAGACAGAACTCAGTCATGCTCCAAGAAAGGAAAGAAAATGGGCTTAGGAGGTTGCCTCCCAAAGACAGCTTCCATCCCCGCAATCCAAATCATATTTGAGGCAGTCAAAGACAAGATTGAGTCTTGGAAGGAAAAGGCCCTAATTGGGAAATTTGTGGGGATTTGGCCAAAGGGGAAAGACCTGGTTAAGTGGATAAATGGGGTGTGTAATCCTAGAGGCCACTATGATCTCCAATTGGGTTCAAAGGGTTTCTTCACCATTATATTCTTTAACCAGGAAGACAAGCATAGAGTCATGGAGGGAGGCCCATACTTTTTCTTCTCGACTATTCCTTCGACCATGGAAGGAGTGTTTCAACCCAGAGATGGAGGACATGACGGTCATCCCAGTTTGGATTCACCTTTTTTCCCTTTCAGGCGAGTACTGGGACTTGGAGACCTTGAGGGACATCGAAAACACTCTAGGAGAATTTATAAAAATAGTAAATCAAAACAGGATCCAAAGGTACACTCCCTTTGCATGGATTTGTGTTTATATGGATCTATCTAGAGAGCTTCTAGAAGCAATCAGTCTAAACTGGGAAGACGAGGAATGGATTCATCCTATTGACTATGAACAGCTACCCTTCAGATGTCGTCACTATCACGAATATGGTCATCCGGGAAGGAACTGTCCCAAAGATAGCCCCAGGACCAAACCATCCACCCCTACCTCGAACAAAGTTGCAAAAGAGGATGGGTTCACCCAGGTCAAGAATAGAAGGCGAGGCAAGGGAGGAGGTAAACCCTCTACGCGAAAGGAGCCGGTGTCTAAGGAGAACAGGCAAGGGAACTCCTTCAAGGCCTTAGGGTCCCTAAATGAGGGAGAAGAGGTCCCAGCTATCCCAATGGTTGAAGATTAGTAGGAAAGTTCAATCAAAGCTCCAGTGGAAGAGGAGGTCTAGCAGATGGAAGGAATGGAGGAGGATGAAGGCGAGGACATGGATTTAGGTGAGCTAGACTTGGATGCCATAGAGGAAGAATGCAGGAATAAGGGACAAGGCTATGTTTCAAGACGCCAGCTTGAACTCCTCCAGGAATCCATCATGCGAATGGGTTCTTTGGAGAGTCTCGGGATTGATCCAGATGCCCAGAAGGGCAGTAAGAGGAAGTCACCAGAGGAGGAACTGCGGAGAGGGAGGAAGATGAATAAGTAGCACATAACAGTGGTAGGAGTGCAACTAATCGAATCTAGCTAGTATCCCACAATCAAGGCAACCTTCTCTGAAGCTAAAAAGGTTTTCCAATGAAGCTCATTTGGTGGAATATAAGAGGGTGTGGCAACCCCAGGAAGTGGAAAACACTAAATCGTAAAATTAGGCAGGAAACCCTGGATATTATTTTCCTCCAAGAAACCAAATGCAGATCTAGGGGCCTAGAAAAGATTAAGGACACAATCTAGAAAGGGATTCATGTCATGTCTATTGATGCAGCAGGTCAATCTGGAGGTATTGCAATCCTCTGGCAGCCCCGATCGGTGGAATTCTCCAACTGGCGGGCCAACAAGTTTTCTCTAATGGCATATTTTTACCTTTTGGATTCGACAGTTTGTGGAACACTAGGGAATATTTATGGCCCCAGTTGTTTCCCTAAGAAGTAGTCTTTCGTGGATCTCCTCAACTGGTTCAAAGAGAAATTGGGGGTCGTGGGTGCTTGGGAGAGACTTCAACCTGATTGCCAATCTTAGGGAAAAGTAAGGAGGAAGATGAGTCCTGGATAAAGACTAGGAAGCTTTCAGTGAGTTTTTATCTCAGAGCTCACTGGTTGATGTGGAAACTGGGTGTGGCTGGCTCACGTGGAACAAAAAATGTGGAGGGGAGCATCTCGTGGCCTCTCGCCTAGACCATTTCTTGGTGTCGAAGAATATCATGCATAGCATGGGGGAGCTTATGGCTGATGTTCTCTTGGCAGCTGGCTCGAACCATTGGCCCATCAGACTATCTTGGGATTGGTCTTGTTCCCCTATGGGAAAACCCTTTCGCTTTGAAAACTTTTGGATGGAGCACAAAGACTTCAAGGACCTTGTCAGTCAGTGGTGGCAGGAGTTGCTCCCGCCCCAGGTACCATTATGTTTTTCTTTTAGTAGAAACTCAAGGCCCTGAAGGCAAATATCCACATGTGGAATAGAGAGGAATTTGGAAACATCATTGAGGACAAAAAAAAACTGTTACTGGAGCTGGATCTCATTAACAGAAAGGGTATGGAAGGAGGCTGGGATGAGGTCATGAAAGTCAAAGAGAAGGATTTAATGGGGCAGCTAGAGGCTAGGGAAAAGCAAGAGGCACTTTTTTGGCAACAGAAGGCGAGGGTAAAAGTGTTGCAGGAGGGAGAAAGAAATACTAAATTCTTTCATAACTTGGTGATCCAGAACAGGAATAGCCCTAGAATGTAGAGACTTAAGACTAGGGATGGAAACAAAGTGGAAACGAGGCAGGATTTTGAAGCCGAACTTACACAACACTTCTCTGAGATTCTTAGGGAAGATGGTAGGGATAGAAGTCGGGACATTGAGAAAATAACAAGCCTAATACCTAGGTTGGTCACTGAAGAAAACAAAGAAATGCTGATCAAGCCTATTGGGATGTAGGAAGTTGAGGAAGCGGTCAACCAAATGGCTTTGGGAAAAGCCCCCAACCTTGACGGCTTCATGACCAACTTCTTCCATCTCTTCTAGGATCTTGTCAAGGAGGATGTGCTCAGCATTGTGGAGGAGTTCATGACTAAGAAGGGGGTCCTTAAATCCTTCAATGCCACCTTCCTCACCCTTATTCCTAAAGAGGTGGGGGCGGATACCCCTGACAAATTCAAATCGATAGCGTTATGTAATGTCATTTACAAAATCATCTCCAAAGTCATTGTTAACAGACTCAAACCTCTTCTCCCACTACTCATAAACTAGGAGTAGTCTGGTTTCATGGAAGGTAGGAAGATCTTGGATGGGGTTATTCTTGTCCATGAGGTGATGCATTCACTCAAAATCTTGAGAACACCTGGTATGATGATAAATCTTGACATAGCAAAAGTGTATGATAAGCTCAACTGGGAATTCATGGAGAAGATGCTGGGGGCCTATGGTTTCTTCCCTGACTGGGTGGAGTGGGTCATGGGCTTGGTTTCTTCACCATTATTTAACATCCTCCTCAATGGTTTTTCTGACCTCAACTTTTCATCCCTCCCATGGCATCCGTCAAGGAGACCCTCTGTCTCCTTTCCTCTTCATTCTCATGGTTGAGGGCTTGAGTCATCTCATTGCGGCCCAGGTTGAAAGTGGAGAAATCCACGGATTTAAAGCCCATGTGGGGGCTCTCTCTCAGACTCATCAACAATTTGTTGATGACACTATGCTCATGGGGCACCCTTCAGTCCAAGAAGCTCGTAGCTTTAAGAAAATCCTGGACCTCTTTGCAAGGGCCTCAGGCTTGGCGGTCAATCCTAATAAATCTCAGGTCTTCTTTGTTAACACCCCCTTGGCTACCTAGAGGAATATCTTGAGAATCTTGGTATTTACCAGAGGAGCCTTCCCATCCAAATACCTTGGCATTCCCCTCGGGATGGGTAGGCCAAAAAAAGAGTCCTAATTGGAACTATTGGATATATTAAAACAGAGACTCTCAATCTGGGTGCTTCGCCCCTTAAACTTCCCCAATAGGCTAATCTTGGTCAAATCCATTTTACAGGCTATGTAGACCTACCTCTTTTCGATCTAAGCCGCTCCTAAATCTATCCTCAAGGAAATTAGATGTATCCAATGCAATTTTCTCTGGGGGGGTCATGGAAAGAAGGCTAAATTCTCTTTGGTGAGCTAGGAGGATGTTTGCAAGCCAAAGGAGTAGGGAGGTTTAGGCCTCAGGGATCCTGAAGTGATGTCGGAGATATTTGGTGCCAAAGTGTGGTGGTTCTAGGTTAACCATTCAGCAGAACCTTGGGTGAAACTTTGGAGCAAAAAATACACATGGGATAGGCCTAGACATCTTTTGATCCAATTTAACGAGGCCCCCAGTGGTTCTCCCATATGGTTGAAATCCCTGGATGGTAAATTGATTATCCAGGAGCATAGTTTTTGGGAGATCAGGGATGGTAGCAGGGAAAATTTCTGGGATGACTCATGGAACAAGTTTCCCATCCTTGGCAGGGATCTGTGGTGGGATCACATCAAGCAGCAGGCACTTGAGAGGGGTAAGATCCAGGTGAATCAATTGTGGAGGTTGGGAACTCACATGGAGCAACAACAGTGGGACTTCCAAGAGAAACCTGAACATTCAAGCGAGGAGGATTGGGGGGATTTCCAGGAAGAACTGAACAAACGATTTATCAAGGTTCAAGAAGGCCCTAATATTTTAAGATGGGGTTACTCAACAAGAGTATCCTTTAGCGTCAAGGAGGCCTACAGTATTAGGATTTCAAGGAATGCAGTGATTGATGATATCTGGAAGAAAATTTGGATAGTTAACTTATGGCCCAAGGTTGCCCTTTTTGTTTGGCTAGTCATCTGGGGAAGGATTCTCACAAGTGACAATCTGTGCAAGCAGGGGATTCATGGGCCATCCCAATGCTGTCTGTGTTATCAAGCAGAGGAATCTATGAGTCATATTTTGGACAGCTTCCCTTTCACAGCTGCTGTGTGGGATAATGGAGAGATGAGGTTGCGACGAAGTGATAGAAGACATGGTTAGCCCTCTTAGTCCCTGAGAGACTGGTGCCCAAAATACTACAAAAACCCCATTATCAGAACGATCTGGGATGCCTTCCCAAGTATGGCCATGTGGTGCATATGGAAGGAGTGAAACGCTTAGATCTTTAGAGACCAATGCAAAGACATGGAGATGATCTAGACAATGGTGAGAGACAACCTGTTATCATCCATTCGTTGCATGCAGTGGCACGATCAGGACAAGATCTTCCCATGGGAGAAAGCCCAGTTTGCTAAGAATTGGGGGATAAATAGTTCTATGATGGTTGGCCTGTGCCAACGAGACAAATTGTGTCAACCCTCCAACCCGACTATATGTTCTGCCCCTCTCCCCTCTGTCTTCAAGATGAACTTCGATGGCGCATCTAGAGGCAATCCGGGCCCGACGAGATTTGGTGGTATTTGTCGTGATCATGAGGGCAGGATCAGGATGGTGTTCATGGGAGCTATAGGGTAGGATACCAACAACTCGGCTAAGTTGGAAGGCCTTATCCATGGCTCGGAAGTTCTTATTAGGGGGGGGGGTTTCCCTGTGATAATTGAAGGCGACTCCAACATCCTCATCCAAATGGCCAAACGATTGTCGAATGGGAAAACATTTGAAAAGGTCTCCCCCAATTGGCTCCTAGCATACAGGGTGGAGAGGCTTTGTGACCTCCTCCTTGCGCACCCCACTATTTATTTTCACCATGTCAGAAGGGAGGCCAACAAAGTTGCTGACTGGTTGGCGAATGTTGGCATGGAGAGCAGAATCGGCTTCCGATGCGACATACTGGAAGTTTTTGGTGAGGAGGAATGGGCACAATAGTGCCACCACCTGGCTGGAAGGGATGTCACCAGGGAAGTACAGATGGTTGATCAGGCAGATGGGAGGACAAGTGGAGGTGGGAGGCATGAGCACACCTACAGGAGGCCAGGCTAATGCTGTGTGGTTTCGATCGTTTAAATGTCCAATGGTTCTGGTGGTTGTACTGGTCCATTATTTAGGCTCATGCCTATGGATTTTCTATGCTTAGCACTGGTCGAAGGGATCGTCGATCAGACGGTGATCATAATCACCACATGACGATGGCTCTCATTCTCATGATAGGTGTGATGCAGGCTAAGGTCAAGGATGGGAGTGCTCCCACGAGCGCCCCTCTGCTTTATTTTGAAAATTGTGATCTCCATTATGCGGAGTCTTGTTACAGAGAGTGTAGGATTGAGTATCTATGTTTCACCCTGCACTGCGCCTTGGATTTTGGTTTTGTGGGAGCGCATCTACTTCGCTTCCTATCGCCCATCTTGTTCTCATAATCTATCGCGATGGCTCCCAAATGGAAATTCATAAGCGATGGTGGCTCTAGGGAAGCGTCTGGATTCTCCACTGCTAAAGGGAAATCTATCATGCATCAGACATGGAAAACCACCCAGGCTCAGCTCCAGGCTTAGGAGGAGGCTGAGCTCTATAAGGAGGACGTTCCGCTCAGTATCCATAGAGAGGTTGAAAAGGTGGTTGAGGGGTTGTGGGTCGAGGTGAAATCCATGCCACGGGAGAGTCTTCACGTGGAGGTGGCGGAGTGGGTCCTGGACCCTGGAAACACTGTTGAGCGAGCTTCTGCATACCACCGAATGCTAATGACTTACTGGGTAATAGTCTGTTTGGTGGGACACTTTACGGCAATGCAGGAAGCCAAGAGAGATGGTTATACAGAACTTGTACCCTTCTAGAAAGAGAACAATTCTGAATGCCACACTATGCAATAGAATTTTGATGTCCTTACGGCTCGGTGAGGTTTCCTATTCCACCCTATTGATCGTCGGGCCCTGGAGACTGCTAGACCCTGGGTGAGGGACATCAAAGGAGGTATGGTGGAAGAAGGAGGCCCTATGGGCTGCCAGAACACGGCTAGCTCCCTGCAAGCTGTATCGGTGCACGCGCCAGGCTCCCAACAAACAACTGCAGTGATCCCCTCAGTTGCGATTCCTCGCTGGGGCCCCTCTCCTCCTGGTCGGATATGATTACCCTCCTTTGTCTGTGTTTTTATAGGTAGCCTTCTATGTCTGTGTTTTTTCAGGAGTTATTCTGTTGTACCAATAGCTTAGGTAGTCGCAGTAGAAGTTCTAATGGGAACCATGTAGTCAATAGGGATCCTCGTGGTGACAAAATATTTAGTATGTCCATTTTTGTGTGGGTTGGGAAGCTCTGTAACTGTGCCAAGAATTATGGTAGGACTGGTTGTAAAGGGGGGGGGGGGTAGGAAGCTTTGTAAAATCTCTGTATTTTTTTTAGCAAAACAGATCAGGTCAAGTCCCGGACTGGGTTTCACTGGAATGGACCAAGGCCTCCATGATTTTGGGAATGCTTTAGATGTATTTCACTATGTAATTTGGTTTCTACATAGTAATGCAAGTTTTATTTACAAAAAAAAAAAAAAACAGTTTACATCCTTTTCTTACTGATCTTTTCATTTGTAATGCAGATATTCTTTGATGCTCACCTTGCTAGGTATCCCTTTAACTTTTATATTGTTTCCATTATCATCAGTACAAGTAAAGGTATTATCAAAACAATTTAACACAAGTTCATGTTCCTCTAGACAATCCATTCTGATTAATAAATCATAGGATCCTAAAGGAAGAATAGTTACATTAGCATGCATAAGAAAATCATTCATCATCAATTTACAATTTCTAAAAAGACTAGTAACTTTTTGTTTCATACCTGTGGCTAACTGTACTAGCCATGATTTGTCAAACTTTTCAAGTACCAATTTGCATAGATAAACTATTCTATGTGATATATAACTCAGACTTGTGTCTCGATCAATTAAAATGTAGATAGGTTGATTGTTGATCATACCCCTAATTTCAACCATAGAAGTATGGTGGTCTGCTTGCCGATTTTCCAATGCATCATAGATTCTAGGAATTCTCTTGGCCATGTCCCCAAATGTGACTACTTCTTGGATAGAATGAACATTAAAATTCATTTTCCTTACTGGACAATTTTTAAAGTAGTGTGGCCCTCCACACTCCCAATATTTTAAGTGTTCTTTTTGTGCTTGGTTTTTATTAAGAACAGTTAAAGGTTCTTTTACTGCAGAATATTGGGGTTTAAAGATTTTTTAATTATTACCCTAAATCCCTCTATAGTTATTTCTCGTGTTCTTATGAAACTTATTTTGATTTTTCCTCATATCAAAATTATTTGGCCTTTGATTTTTCCAAGATGGTATACTTTCCCTTTTATTCTTGTTTTGATCATAACAAATGTTTTCCTTCCTCATCGCTTCCTCTAGCATCTCTAGATTGTCATACTCAATCCCTTCTTTGAACATGATGGGAAAGAAACTGAGGAACCATTGTATTTTAGGTTTCTCATCAATTATATAAGGAACACAACGAAGTAGGATTGAGAACTTACTTGTAACCCATATAACCTGTGATCAAATGCATAGATAATTTTTTTGCAAATATACATTCTTTCTTATGTATTTGGATATAAATTTTCATAACAAATCAAAATTAGGCTAAAAAATAACAAACAACATTACACTTACGTATGGGAAACCACTTAAGTAGTTTGAAAGTTTTTTCCACACTAAGACTAATTTTCCTTAGAAATTTTGGCTCCTTTCCATTTTCTTCCTTCTGCCCTTCCACTGCAGAACTTGAAAGTCGGGGAACCCACTTTTCCTTAGATATTTCAGCTCCTTTCTTCTTTCCTCCTTCCGCTCTTCAGTCACGGAGCTTGGAAGTCGGAAAACTAACTTTTCCTTAGAGCTTTCGTCTCCCTTCCGCTTTCCACCTTCCATTGTTCTGCTGCGGAACATGGAAGTCAAAAAACCAAATTTTCGATACCTTCACTTAAACACTTTCTGCCTTTTTCCTTCCATATTTTCCTTTCCGCTATGTGGATCACAGATCATGGAAGACTTAATGCACTCAAATTTTCTTTTCAATTTCTGCTTGCCACTGTGCGGATCGAGGAATTATTAATACTCTTGATACTTGAACTTTATTTCTATTTTATGTTTTCTGTTGTGCATATCGCGGATCGCAGAAGTCTTAACATACGTAAGAATTGACTTTTATTTTTCTCTTTCCTCATTCCATTGTGCGGATCACGGAACGCGAAAGTGTTAACATTCTTAAGACTTAACATTGCTTTTCTACTTTTCGCGATGTGGATCACAAATCATGGAAGTATTAATAGTCTTAAGAATTAACATTTCTCTTTTGCTTTCCTCTTTCCACTATGCGGATCATGGAAGTCTTAACATTCTTCAGACTTAACATTTCTTTTTTTCTTTTCGCTTTCCACTGTGCGGATCATGGATCACATAAGTCTTAATATTCTCAAGACTTAACTTTTCTTGGAAGAAACAACTGCAGCATTTTATCCTCCCCTTCGTTCATCTCAATTCTCCTTCCCTCAATATTCCCTTCATAGGCATGAACCTCTACAGAGAGGGTGTAGAAGCAAGAACAACAAGTCTCGTGCTAAACTATAAGTTTATCCATTGACCTCATTAAGAATGGGATAGTTTTGTTTAGTGTAAGGCCCAAGCCTTCACACAAAGACCAAATACCATTGTCGTTTCGTACAGGGGAAAAATACGGCATGTGAGTAACTTCTTACAGAACGATATGACACCCATTTAACAACACTTATTTCATCAGCAGACCCAAGGCATTCTATTAACATTGTAGCAACCTGTAAACATACATTATTACATCTACCAACGTTCCTTAAGCTCATCAATCAAAGGAAGACATGCAGTATAAATAAATATGTGTATCACCACAATCTACCACTTGAGTTGTCATTTTTTCCAAATGCATTCCAAACAATGCAAGTGTATACTAGCTCATAAGCATCATTAACATCAACAAATATAAGATGTTATTTCATCCTTTGATTGGCATTAAACACATTTTAAACATGAACAAACATACCAAGAGTTCAATAAAAATAACAACAACAATACTCAATACTGGAACCTATAGAAATACGAGCCACAATGAAAAGGGAACAACCATGCTCCACCCAACTATAGATTAGGAACATATCTCTTCATCCTCAATCACCCCTGAGCTAAAGTATGCATGCTAAGAGTGGTGAGAGTTAAATCTAGTTCTAATTATACAGTGATAAATTCTTGTCTAACATAGATTACATCAAGCAATTCCTTCCTCCAGCATACTCAGCGGTGTCCCACCTCCTCGCACATGATTCCTTATTTATCCTTTTTGTTTTTCCTAGGTCTTTTGCAGTTAACAGAAAATTCCCCCCAGGAATTTCTAATCCACTACCTCTTTATTCCCCAGGGTGAGTCTAGCACCATCCTGGCAGTCCCCTTCCTGGTGCAACTTCCTTAGAGTGACCCTTCACATCCCCCACTCTCGCATGCATAGTTTCTTGATTCAACATGTTTGTCCCTATCATTCAAATTTTCATTAAAAGCATAATGTTTTAGTTACATTTTTCCTTGAAGGACCTATTGGCATATTCCAGGTATGCCAGTCACATTCAATGAAAACAAAAAAATAAAACAGTCTTTCAAAAAATATTAAAAAATTGGGGGATATTACATCCTTTCCCGCTTAATGTAACATTGTCCACAATGTTCTCAGTCGTCTTCCATACATTTAGGAAACAGAACTGGGTACTTCTTTTGCATGGAATCTTCCAATTCCCAGGTCACCTTCTCTAGGCTAAAGTGCTTCCTTTGCACCTTAACCCAAGCGACAACTCAGTTTCGAAGTAGAGGTTCTTTCCTATCTCTTAACCCAAGAGACAACTTAGTTCTGAAGCAAAGTTTCTTTCCTATCCAGAATGTGCACAGGATCCACCTAGAACTCACCTGTTGACTCCACATGTATGACATTCCAATCAATGATGTGAGTGGAATCATATACATATTTCTTTAGTAATGAAATATGAAAAACATTATGAATTTGTAAATGTGTTGGAAGACCCAACTTGTATGCCATGTGTCCAATCATTTCCAATACTTGGAAGGGTCCATAGAATCGTGGTGCTAATTTAGTGAAACTTACTAGTTTTAGGGATCTCTTTTTGGGATTGAATCAGAGGTAAACATGGTCTTCGATCGAAAACTCTTTATGTTGTGTTTTCAAGATAGCATAACTCTTTTGGCGATCCTGCACCTCCTTCATATTTTTTTGCACTTCCCGAACAATTTGTTCCATGTCTTCCAACATTTCATGTCCTATGATCAAATGATCCAACATGTCTATCCCAATTAACAGGGGAAATACACTTCTTTTCATACATGATTTCAAATGGACTCATCTTGGCAGAGGATTGGTAGCCATTATTGTATGAAAATTATTCCAGATGCAGATCATTGTCCCACTTTGTGGGTCTCTCCATGACATACATCCTTAACATGTCCTCAATGACTTGGTTTGTTTGTTCTGTTTTCCCATCTATTTTAGGGTGATAGTTAGTGCTGAAGTTTATCTTGGTTTCCAACCCTGCAAACAATGACTTCCAAAAATTGGATGTAAACTTAACATCTCGGTCAGAAATTACCATCTTTGGTACTCCATGAAGTCGAAATATCTCCTTCAGGAATATTTCTGCAACATTGAAAACCTTATAAGTTGATTTCATAGGTATAAAATGAGCATACTTGCTTAATTTATCAACTACAACCATAATTGAAACATGTTGTTTTTGAGTCAAAGGAAAACCTGTGATAAAATCCAAAGATATTACCTCCCATTTCCATTCAGGATTTGGTAAGGGTTGTAACAAACCTGCTGGATGTTGGTCTTCAACATTCACTTGTTAACATTCCAAGCATTTATACAGGTAATCAACTAGACCTGCCTTCAAATTAGGCCAATATAATTGCTTCCTGGGGGATTTTATCATCTTTTGGTAACCATGGTGCCCTGCATTAGGAGGTTTGTGCATTTCATTCAAAATAAATAGTTTTAAATCTGCAACATTATGCATGTATATTCTTATTTTAAACCAAACTAATCCTTTTTGGTCTACTTTGAATTCTATCCCATTCAATTTTAGCTCTTCTCTGAGCACTTTATTCAGTAGGTTCCCATATCCATCATCACAGATGCTAGCTATTTTTATTCTTCTCAATAGATCACTTTCTGGTTGACTCATGGTAATCTCATATACCTCATGAGTTCTTCAGATGAGTGCATCAGCCACTTTATCTTCCTTACCTTTTATATGCTTCACTCCAAAGACAAATTAATTTAAGAAGGACATCCATCGTGCATTCCTAGCATTGAGTCTAGGATGAGTAAATAGATGCTTTACACAGGTGTTATCTGTTAATAAGAGGAACCTTTTCCCTAACAGGTAATGACGCCACATTTTTAAGGCATGCACTACTATTTCCAATTCCAGATCATGCACTACATAATTTCATTCATGATCCTCCAACTTGCGAGATTCGTAAAACAACACATGTCCTTCTTGAGATAGGATTCCCCCCAATCCCTCCTTGCTAGCATTAGTACATCATGTGTATTCTTTATAGGGTTCAAATACCTTCAATATCAGGGCCATGGTTAACAATATTTATAGGTTTTCAAAGCTATCCTGACACTTCTCACACCATACAAACTTTACTCCCTTCATTTGTAAGGAAGTAATAGGATATGCTATCCCTGAGCACCCTTGGATGAACCTCCAGTAGTACCCAGTGAGTCCCGTGAAGTATCGAACGTCAGCGACATCCTTAGGCAAATTCCATTCCAAAATTTCCTTTATCTTCTATGGATCTACTGCAGTACCTTTTTCAAAGATGACATGCCCTAAGTACTTAATTTCTTTCTTGAATAATTCACACTTCTCAAACTTAGCATACAGCTGGTGGTCTCTTAGGGTCAGTAGTATGATTCTCATATGTTTTTCATGTTCTTCCTCTGTCCTTGAGTAGATCAGGATATCATCAATGAAAATTAACACGAACTAATCCAAATACTTGTTAAAGATGCTATTTATCAAACACATAAATGTAGCAGGGGCATTGTTCAAGCCAAAAGGAATTACTACGAATTTGTAATGTCTATATCAGGTCCTAAAATATGTTTTATTAAAATCTTCTTCCTTAATCCTGATCTGGTGGTAACCAGACCTCAAATTCAACTTGGAAATGACTTTTTCTCCCCCTACTTGGTCAAACAGGCCATTAATCTGAGCCAGGGGGTACTTGTTTTTGATGTTCACTTTATTCAATTGTCTGTAGTCTATGCATAGTCTTAAGGTCCCATACTTCTTCTTGACAAATAAGATTGGGGATCCCCAAGGTGATACACTAGGCCTGATATAACCCCTATTTAATAGTTCTTGTAACTGGATTTTCAATTCTGTTAACTCAGGGATACTCATTCGATAAGGTACTTTGGATGCTGGAGAAGACCCAGGTATGATTTCAATGGAGAAATCTATTTCTCTTTGAGGGAGCATTGTAGGTATCTTTTATGGGAACACATCCATGAATTCATTTAACACTGGGTGGTCTATTACAGATGTTGGGTTTTCATTAAGGAGTAGGTCAACAACCTTTACCGCATAGAGCTTACAACCATTCTTCAAACACTTCTTCAATTGCAAGGCAGATATCTGGCTTAAGGAAACATGCTTACTAAAACCATTTACCTTCCTAACAATTTTATCTTCAGCCACATAAATAAAAAATTTATCAAAGAAATTTAATATTAGTTTATACTTTTCTAACTAATCCATGTCAATAATCACATCATATGACCCTAGAGGCAAAACATTCAAATTTATCCTAGTTACGTGATCCTGTATTGAAATTTAGCAATTAGCAATAAACAATTACCTTTCTTTTTGTTCCAATGTCTAGTTGTACTAACCAAGGATTTGCATGCCTTAGCTTGGTGAGATGAAAATTCTCCATCATTTTTGGAGTGATGTAACTTAAAGTATCTCCTGGATCAATTAATATAGAGAGATTTTGGTTAGAAATAATACCTTCAATATTTATGATTCCAGATTGAGGATCTGCTTGTCGATCTTCACGAGATGCATTAATCTGGTGGAAACTCTTGCCAATTTCTCGCATAGTGGAAGCTTCTTGTAGGTTGTGTACAGTCTTGTTGGATTCACCGAGGAGTGCGCAGTTCCTTCATACGTTGGGACCTTAGCATTCCCAACACTTCAGAGGTTCTTTTGGAGTTCTAGTAGTCCCTTTTGGTCCAAGTTGCACTGGTTTATTTTCCTCACACTGAAACTATCCATTTTTGTTGTAGGAACATCCTTGAGAATTACTTGGCATGTTCTTGAAGGGTGGTGGCTGGAAGCCCTTCTTTCGTTGATTGAAATTTTCTTTCTTCTTGTCCTTCCAGGTTTTGGAGAGGTCATTCCTTTGTTTATACTGCTCAAAGCATAGTCTTTCTTTTCTTAACACTTCATCCATCATGTTGGGGTTATCAAATTTAATCCAATCTTTGTTGGACTGTGGTAGGCAGCTTAAGAATCGTTGGATTTTTACCTTTCCAACTTTAATGTATGGAACAAACCGTAACATGTCTACAAATTTATTGATGAGATCCTCCATGGTCATCTGACCAAGTTTCAATTCATAAAATTCCTTGGTCTTTCTTACATAATAGATTTCTGATGTTGAATATTTTCTTGAACTTTGACCATTCTCGATTCTTCTCCTTTAATCCATGGGACATATTTAGATATTTCCACCAAATGTTGGCCTTTCCTTTCAGGTTGTAAACCTCCATCCTTACCTTCATGTTGCTGGAGTAGTTGTATATTTGAAAGTACTTTTTAATGTCTAGCAACCAAGCTTATGCTTATTCTTCTCCAGTACTTGATTCACCATCAAAATTGGTGTGTTTAATTTTCTTGAATTCTCCTTTCAAGTGGTCCACTTTTCTCTTAACCGTTGTCTGGGCTTGATTTCCATATTTTTTATTTTCCTAGGAGGAACTTCCTTTTCTTTTGGCACTATTCCCAACTTCTGGATCCCTCTCTGCTTCCGCGGGTGGTTTTCCCCCAGTGTTCCTCTCCTGCAATATTTTCAATAACATTTAATTGAGCTCCTGTTGTTTTTTTTAGCCCTTTTCAACTGTTCATTTTCTTCTTTGAAGATCTGCAATTCCACTATTAGATTCTTCATAGTTTCAAGTACCCGGCTAGCTTCAGAACACTTTGGTTCTGGCTGCTTTGGGTGAGGTTCTATAGTACCTTCTTCAGGTGGGTACTCCTGTTCATTTTTTGAGGCCATCACCGTATCCTGTTACATAACAATTCTTGTTCATACACAAATGTTTAGAAAAAAAAATTTCATAGTGTAGTGGAGCTAGATATTCCCCAAAAGGCAACAGGGTTGAACCTATAGCTCTGATACCATATGTAAAATACCCATATAACCTGTGATAAAATGCATATATAAAGTTTTTGAAAATATACATTATTTCTCATGTATTTTTCTATAACCTTTCATAAAAAATCAATGTTAGGCTAAAAAATAACAAACAACGTTAAATTTCCATGCGAGAAACCACTTAAGCAGTTATAAAGTTGTTTCTACACTGAGAATGATTTTCCTTAGAAGTTTTTGCTCCTTTCTAGAGGAACTCAGAAGTTGGGGAACCCACTTTTCCATAAATATTTCAACTCCTTTCCTCTTTCTACCTCCCACCCTTCTGCTGCGGAACACGGAACTTGGAAGTCAGAAAACCAACTTTTCCTTAGATATTTCGGCTCCCTTCTTCTTTCGGCCTTCCACTCTTCCGCTGCCGAAATCAGAATTCAGAAAACAATTTTTTGATAACTTCACTTAACTACTTTCCACCTTCCTCCTTCCATCTTTTCCTTTCCGCTTTCCACTTTTTTCTATGTGGATTACGGATCACAGAAGACTTAACGTGCCCGAATTTTATTTCTACTTTCCTGTGCGGATCGCAAAAGTATTAATACTCTTAACACTTGAATTTTCTTTCCTCTTTCCACTGTGCGGATCGTGAAAGTCATAACATTCATAGAATTAACTTTTATTTTCCTCTTTATGCTTTCCACTATGCAGATTGTGGTTCACGAAAGTCTTAACATTGCTTTTCTTCTTTCCTCTTTCTATTGTGCAGATCACAGATCGCGGAAGTCTTAACATTCTTAAGACTTAACATTGCTCTTCCTCTTTTTGCTTTCCACTATGCGGATCGTAGATCGTGGGAGTCATAACATTCTTAAGACTTAATATTTTTTTTCTGCTTTCCTCTTTCCACTGTGCAAATCATGGATCATGGAAGTCTTAACATTATTAAGACTTAACTTTTCTTGGAGCCTTTTAACCTCCCCTTTGTTCATCTCAAATCTCCTTCCCTCAATCTTTCCTTCAGAGGCCTGAACCTCTACATGGAGGGTGTAGAAGTAAGAACAACAAGTCTCATGCTAAACTATAAGTTTATCCACAAACCCCATTAAGCCTGTGATAGTTTTGTTCAGAGTAAGGCCCAATCCTTCAGACAGAGACCAAATACCCTGGTCTTTTCATACAGGGGAAAATACATCATGTGATTAACTTCTTACAGAATGATATGACGCTCGTTTAAAAACACTGTTTTCATCAGCAAACCTAAGGAATTCTATTAACATTGTAGCAACATGTAAACATACATTCTTACATCTACCGATGCTCCTTAAGCTCATAAATCAAAGGAAAACATGCAGTAACAAATAACTCTATGTATAACCACAATCTACCACTAGAGTTGTCATTTTTCCAAATGCATTCCAAACAACGTATGTGTACATTACTTCATAAGCGTCATTAACATAAAAAATTCTAAGTTGTTATTTCATCATTTCATTGGCATTAAACACATCTTAAACATGAACAAAAATACCCAGAGTTCAATAAAAATAATAGGAACAATAATCAGTACTGGAACCTATTGAAATACGAGCCGCAATGAAAAGGGAACAACCACGTTCCACTGAACCATATGTTAGGAACATATCTCTCCATCCTCAATCACCCTCGAGCTAAACTATGCATGCCAAGAGTGGTGATAGTCAAACCCAGTTCTAGTTCTCCAGTGAGAAATTATTGCATAACACAGAGTACAATAAGCAATTCCTTTCTCCAACATACTCAATGGCATTGCACCTCCTTGTATATGATTCCTTATTTATCCTTTTTGTTTTTCCTAGGTCTTTTCCAGCTAACGGACAATTCCGCCCAGGAATTTCTGCTTCGCTACCTCTTGATTCCCCATAGTGAGTATAGCGCCATCCTGGCATTCCCACGCCTGGTGCAACTTTCTGAGAGTGACCCTTCATGTCCCGCACTCTCACATGCATAGTTTCCTCATTCAACATGGATTTCGATATCATTCATATTTTTATTACAAGCATAACATTTCAGTTACATTTGTCCTTCAAGGACCTATTGGCATATTCCAGGTCTGCCAATCACATTCAAACAATCAGAAAAATAAAATAGTGTTTCAAAAATTATTACAAAATTGGAGGATATGACATTACTGCAGATTTCTTTCATCATCATTTCATAAAATTCTTTTTCGTTTTCTTCATAATATTGTTATGATAAGTACTTTCTTTTAAAGAGTTTGTTAAATTTTTTCCAAGTTACATATTTCTCTTTTATCCCTTTAACCTTCTTTATGTCTTGCCACCATATATCTGTTTTTCCAATCATATTATAGATGGACATTTTAGCCTTTAACTCATCAGAGTAGTTGTATATTTGAAAATACTTTTTCATTCTAGAAAACAAGTCCTATGCCTCTTTTTCCTTCTCAATTTCCCCATTAAACGTGGGTGGTTTAATTTTTTAAAACTCCCCAGATATTTCCTAATAGGGTCTGTATTTATTTTTCTTTTTGTTATCGCCACTACTTTCACTTGACTCCTATTGTTTTATGTGATGCTTAACTGTCTCTTCACTTGAAGTGTCATATTTATTGATGGAAAATTCCATCTTTCTTCCCTTACATTTGTAAGGTGAAATTTTAGACATTTCTTGTTTAGATTCCTTATTTTTGTCTTTTTTATCTTTATGTATTTTTGCTAACAGAATAACATTTTGATCTTCTTGAGCCTTTAGAATTCGCTCGTTGCCTTCTTTAAATTTTCTCAGTTTAGATCTTAACTATTGGACAGTTAGTTTTAAGTAAGATTTATTATCCTTACTGTCATTTAAGTCTACCCAAAATTATCCATCCCTTAAGTTACCCTCTTCGTTATTTAAAGGATTTTCAGGGTGATGTTCCTTTTCCATAGACATCTCTGCATCTTCCATGTTTCCTGCAAAACGTAGTTATTCTTCTCTTTGCAGTTTGTAAGAGAATTTAACCAAAATAAAATGGAAGTTATTTTTCTGTTTTTTGTAGCATTTTTAGTGTTGAGCCGATTTAGGCCAAGTGCTGTAACCATGCTCTGATACCATATGTAACACACCTCAAAATACCATAAACAAAAAAATTATTTCTTTGATATATATCTAAAGACACATTTATTAAAGTCCCTAACTGTAACATGGAATTATTGAACTTTGAGAATTTATTGAACTTTCTTCATGTTACAAGTTTGATCAACCTTTCCTCAAACTCAGAATCCAATTCTGAATAATTAGTTTTCCAATCACTTCACTATTTAATCCTATTTCTCTAACTTTATTGTCTTTTCCATAGTTTAACCTTCCGGGGTGACCATTCCACAATGATCATTCCGCAATGCTCACTTTGCATATTTTCCCTCCACAAGTACCTTTCCACAAATATCCCTCCGCATATTTCCCTTTTGCAATAATATTTCCGCAAATGTAGATTTTAGATTGTGGAACTCATATTAAACTATAAACAATAACCCTTCTACAAGTAGCACTCCGCAACGATACTTCCGCAATGTGGATTGCATATTGTGGGTGTAAATTTTAACCTTTATAATTATCCTTCCACAATGCGGATTTCATATTGTAAGTTTTAACGTTTATAGTTCTCCTTCCACAATTGCCCTTTTGCAATGTTATTGCGGATTGCGGATTGTAAGCTTTAATGTTTATATTTATCCTTTGACAATTAAGCTTCCACAATTAGATTTCCAAAATGATACTTCCACAATGTGGATTGTGGATTGCTAGTGTAAATTTTAACCTTTAATGATTATCCTTCCACAATTGTCCTTTCACAATGCAGACTGTGGCTTGCAGACATGCCTTCCAACTTTTTCGAATTGTTCTTTCACAATTCCATCTTCCGCACACACCTGTGAGTTTTTGATCTTCTTGCGGCTTCGATCCCAACCGTCAATCTACTAACCTTGCAGATCTTCACTTTAACTTTGCGGATTCCAAAGGTTTAGCTTTATTTGGGGTTTGTTTTATTGTAAGTTAATTAGATCCGACGATTATCTTGATGCTTAAACCTTTTCTTTATTTCTCCGCCTGAACATGAAGTGATAAACATATAACTAACTGTGCTAAGTCACTTATGAGACCTGTAAAGTTCAATTAAGGTTTCTTTATGGAAATGGATTTTAGTCACAACATTGAATAATATAGATCTACACTATAACAAGCATTATAGATTTAGTTGACATTCAAATTTCATAATGAAGAATTAAGGAATATTTAAGAGGAATAAATACAGACAGGAAATACACAGTTAAATGTAGGAATACATGATACCATTTAAAACAGAGAATTCAATCCCTTAGATGTAGAATCATGAATTCTAAATCATTCAAGTATTGGATTTGAAACATAATAGATCAAGAACATCCAAACATAACTAATTATGCTCAGAATGAATTACTAATTACCACAGTAATAACATCAATAGCAATCCTTGATGCGATTATGAATTCTCGATCTTAGATGCGTATAGGAAATAATCTAACATTGTACAGATATGATATACTACTGAAAATCATGGATATTTATTCTATTGTAACTAAAATCAATCGTAAGGGACAAAGTAAGAACTTGGCACCAAATGTTAGGAAAACAAAGGTGGAGAAGTTGTTCCTCCCAACCACCTCCCAACCAACTTCGAGAGAAGCCAAGTTACTTGCTCCAGAACCCCCAAGCCTATTCGCTGAACCACAAGAGAAAAATATTTCAATGCACCATCTCTTGCATTTTACATAGGTTAATCCCCATCCAATTCTATCCTCCTGCTACTCATGGAAATACTAATATATAGTATTCTGCCTAAGACTTGGTCATTTATGAGCCTCTTACTCTTTAGCACTCAAATAAGAGTGCAGACCTGATTTTTGGGGATGATGCCTCATGCATCTTGATTTCTTACTCCATGGCTCCTTCCACTTGTCTTTTACTCCTGTGGGTCAGCAAACACTCTTCAACATCTATCTCCACTTTTGTTCCCCTTTCAGCATATTTTATTAAATAAAAATGTTTTATTCTTGACCTCGTGTAAAAAATAATAAAAATAATAAACTATAATAATTAAACTATTTTCTAGCATAATTAAGAAAAATTATTAATTCAGGGTCTTGGTTGACTCATATGTTACAATTAATTTCTTATGACCATCCATTAGAATTATTAAACTTGGAAATAACCTTCGCATACATCCTTACTATAACATCTCTCAACTTGAAATGGTTTTTTATGTCTTCTAAACTGTTCCTAAGATTAGTTTTGGGCACTATGTCAAATGCTTTTCTAAAGTTGAAAAATCAACATAGAAGATTGGTTTTATTAATACATCGCTCATCATCAATGTTTCTAGGTGTAACAATGTGGTCAACACTAGAATGCTAGCTCTTTAATCCTATGTGTACTTTAGTTATATGTGGATCTTTTTTTCCAAAATAATTCCATATGACTTGGCTAAAACAAGGTTAACCATAATGACCAGTCTTACAATTAGATGGATTTTTTTATGCCCACTTTTAAATATATTAAGAATGAGGGTTTCTATTGAGGTTGTAGGGAAACCCTACTTCACTACTAAATTAAAGAGATTATGGGTATAAAGGATGATGATAGCTCCACTAGTTTTTAATATTTCTACTTGGTATCCTCCGATGTCCTTTATTTTCCCTTTTGTGATCTGCTTAACCTCAAACTCTTTGTCTTCTAAATATAAAATTTCTTCCTCTATAGAAAGGGTTTGAATATTGTTCACAACATCAAGGGATTCATAAATATTTTTAAAGTAACATTTCCAATCTCTTAAAGGAATCATATTGTTTACTTTAGTTTTATGACTTAGAATTTACCTCCAAATTTCTTAGGATCTATCTTACAGAAGTGCAAAAGCTTCACTTGCTTTCTATTTAAATAATACATTTCTCCCTTTGAATTGAGACTTTGTACTTATATATCTTGTTAGATTTTAAAGACTTGAATTAGAAGCCTCTGTGATCAACTTTCTAGAAGGATTTTGCTATTTATCATACAAGGCTTGATCATTTTATTTTCCTTTTTACATGACACCATGATAGAGAACTTGTTAATGGAAGTAGAAAGGATGTGGTAAAGTCATGATAGATGTCTTTAATATTGCTCTTAACCAATATTATGTTTACTTAATAGTTCAAATACCTTAAGATTATATCCTTTTTATTTTAATGAAGATCAATTGCTTTTGGTTATTATATTTTTTGTTATGGATCTTATCTGCCTATGAAGGTTTAGAGATATGGTCAAAAGTCTATAGTGAAAGTGAAGCTCATGGTCATTCAAGATGTCAAAATTTAAAATTTGGTTGTATATAGAGATATCAAATACAACATTATATATGACACTACTACCAAGCTCATGGATACAAGTCGTCTAGTTGAATTTTAGCCACTCCATAAGACCATTGAAATTTATCATATCTTGAAAATTACAATGCATAATTAAATTTATTGAACAAATATTATTAAATAGTAATATTATAATATTAATAAGATAAGTACCATTATTATTATATAATATTTAACAATCTTAAACCAAAAAAAATAATATATATATGTTTGATCAAATTAAATGCAATATAATTTTGTATATGTTTTTTTCATAAGGAAAAAGACCTTTTTTCCTGCTACTCATTGAATCAAAGAAAAAGTTTATATATACCATCCTTCTACATTTCCTCCGGACTTTCTTTCAAACTACAAACCAAAACTTCCTGTAAGATTTCACAAAAACCAACAACTTTATAGCAAAACAAGTTTCTTCTCAAAAATAACTTAAACTAACAATACATGATTACTTTAGAATCTCCATAAACACTTATATAAAAAATACCAATAAGTACGAGAACGTGCAATAAACCCCAAAGTCTTAGGAGTTGTGTTACTACCAATCCCCGACCCAATCTCATTAGGTTGTATATATTATATTTATGAGTACTATCACATAGTAATAATCTAATAATCTAGTTGTTATAATAATAATGAGGAGAAAACAATCGAATATAAAATAAAGTTATGTATTTTAAATCATATTAATTTTGGTTAAGTATGTTTATATGAGTGTGAATACATAATATTAATATAATTGGTTTTATATAATGAGAGTAACCATAGTTATTATAATAAAATATAATATTTAAGATTATTATATATATATTTTGAGGATGGTATTTGAAAAATAATAAAGAATAAAATAAAATTGTGTATTTTAAATCATATTAAATTTTGGTGATATATATATATAGTATTTATAAATATAGTTATATAATATTAATATATAATTGATATTATATTATCTTAGATTCATCTTAAACCAAATCAATATTAAGAGGGAACCAATTTATTGATATATAATTTTTTTTTAAGATGTAAAATGTGTACTTTTAGATTGAACTCATATTTATTTTTATTATATATATAATTGATATTATCACATAAGCCTTTTCCACGTTAAAACATTTAGTCCATACTAAAATGTAGAGTACCTTCCTACTTTAAATGCAATAATGAAAATAACAACTGTTATTATATATACAACCTCTAATTGATGTTATATAATAAAAGTAAGAAAAAATAATGTTAAATTATATATTAAATTAATAATAGTAGAAAATTATTCACCCAAATACTAATATTAAATATAATTAATTATAATAATCTTAAATAATAAGAAGAAATGAATTTATATTTATCGATATTAAAATATTCTATTGGTATTTATAAATTTCACTAACAGGATACTCTACCCAGTTATAGCCAATGTTCTTTGTAAGAGAGAAAAGTGAGGTTTAAGTAGGTGTATAGCCAAAGTTCTTTGTAAGAGAGAAAAGTGAGGTTTAAGTTAGATAATGAGAGTTTGAGTAATATTTTTAGAGTTTAGTTAGAAAAATATATTAAATTAGAGAAAGCATGAGATGAGAGTTTGTGAATAATATTTTTAAGGGTAAATAGTTAGAAAAAAATATAGTAAATTAGAGAACTTTGACCATTGTTAGTTATAAATAGAAAAAAAAA
This sequence comes from Pseudotsuga menziesii, assembly GCA_001517045.1. NCBI lineage: Eukaryota > Viridiplantae > Streptophyta > Pinopsida > Pinales > Pinaceae > Pseudotsuga > Pseudotsuga menziesii. Next base: position 37,773 of record LPNX010551471.1, on the reverse strand, counting down.
GAAAAAAAAATATACATTAATAAATAGAGAAGGGTGAACTAATAAATAATAAGGAGGCGGAGAAGAAAGTAATAACAAAAGAGTGAAATTTTAGGATAATGAATAATGATACTTGGAAACATACAATAATTTGATTAATACTATATTTAAAGGAAATATTTAGAGAATAATGAATGAAGTTAAGAAACATAAACTAATAGCAAGGAGAATAAAAAATACAGAAAGTAATAAAGTATATAGATGATAAAATAAAGAAAGAAGGGGAATACATGAGATAGTGAAGAATGGATAAAGATGGGGTGATGATAAACGAAAGAGAAGAGCATGGAGGGCTATGGAGGAAAAGAAAAGATGAGGGACAAATACATACTTAATAGGGGTTAGGGAGATTGAGATGAGAAAAATTGGTGGATGATTAGTTTCAAAGACAAAATAGCTTGTATCCATTATCTATATTGAAATTGTTGGGATGCTTATTTATTTATTTTGAGATCCTTTCTTATGAGACAAGCTAAGGAATGAGGGGTTGAAGTTAAGATATTTATTTGATTAAAGTATATAAAATGTTTTGTGTTGTGGGAATGATCATCTCTGGTGCATTTGGAGAGACAATTATGGGAGGTATCTATCATGTGCTCTTTAAAGCGAGTTTGGATAGATTTTTCAGTTTGACCAATGTATTTTTTGTTGCAAGAGAAAGAGAATTTTTAAGCACGTCAAGAATGAAGAACTGTTTGAGAGTTTTATCAATATTGAATAAGATTTTCATATAATTTTTAACTATGATTGTGGAGATGTGCTTGTGACACCATGAATATAAGAAAATGAGACAAAAGCTAGAAAGGGGTGTTAATGAATGCTTTGCATGGTTTGAGATGGAGTGTTAGAATAAAATATTTTGTAGGTATGATTGATTATATTATATGTAATATAATTTTGTGAGTTTATGTTGTATTTATTAGTATTGTTAAATAGTATTAATATATTTAATTTTATAATAACAAAACATATATTAAAACAAAGTTGTGTATGGGAATCCCCAAGGGTTCGTTAAATTGGTAAGACATGCACACACTTTTCCAGAACAGGGGAGGTCACCAGTTCGAGCATTGAGTCCTTCGGGGTTAGATTTTCTGCTAGAGAAGCCGATAATTTACAACCCTTACCATTCATTGAATATGGAGAAGTATTATTAGATTTCTCAGTATTTATTGGAAAAACGTTATATATGGTAAATCATATTAAATTATAATTAAATATGTTTGACTCTAATAAATCTAATATATTTCTATATCAATTTGTATTGTACTTATGTTTATTATTAAATAATATATAGTTAATATTATATAATGAGAGTAACAATAATTATTATAATATGGAAAAAATGTACTTTATTATTTACATTATGGTTTTAATAATAAATAATTTATTTCCTATGACTTACCATTTGTTTGTTTATGATATTTGATACATGATAATAATTATCATGTTAGGGAGCATAAAAATTGGTTCTGGATGACTTTGATTGACCACTTATAAAAATGGAGGACATTCTTAATTCAATTATCTATTTGTTCCATTGAATGGAAAAGTTACACAGTGAATACTTAATTGCACAGAAAAAAGTTAGGTGCTCTCCCACCCACTATGGGGGAGATACTGTCACGTTATGTTAGCGGACATAAATAAAAAATATTAAAAAAAATGAAAAATATAGATTACATATAGACTTAAATAAAATATAAAAAATAATTAAATTAGCATAGATCCATTTTAAACCCATATTTATCAAGTATCTAGAGGGATCCAAATGGTAAAAAATCCGGGTTTAAAATGGATCTATGCTAGTACTTGATTATAGTAGAACAATACAAAGCATAGTCACTATTGTGAAGTTGTAGAAAACTATGGTAAAACATGCTTGAACATAATTAATTTGTGAAACTAAGACTTAGATAATATGGTTATATTCATTATTATATTTATGTTGGATTTTTTATGGAGAGATATAATATGTGTCTTAAGGGTTATGCCACATTGCAAATTGATGTAAATAATTTGTTTCTTTATGATATATACTTTATAATTTATTTGTTTATGACTTATGATTATAATTTATCATGTTATGGAGTATGATAATTGATTATAAATGCTTTTTATAGACTAGTTATAAAAGAGTATTTACAAAAGAGTTTGAAGATGGTTTAACATGTTTGAGAAAGTTTAATGATTGGTTTTAGCATGGTTGATTATGTTTTATGATTATCAAACATTATTGTTTGTGTTTGACTATATTTTCCCATGTTTGAAGGATATTTTTAACTTAATTATGGATAAGTGAAAAAATCAATGCTTAATTATGGTCTAGTCAATCATAGTCATCTCTATGAAATTTTAGTAAAAAATGGTTGACCATAGTGAAATTGTGAAAATTTATATATATATAATGTGGGGGGTTATATTTATTACAATATTTAACTTTTTTTGGTTTTTTTATGTATTTTAATAGCTATGTCATATTACAATGTTTGTCAAGGATTTTGTGACATTGTGATGTTTTATATAGATTACATTGAATGGTTATGTTTGATTTTGGCATTTATGTTGGTTGAATTATGCTGATATCATAAATTATGAAATAAGTGTATAAATTGTGTTATATTTATTATTTGTTTGAATATAATGATTACTAAAATTATTTTAATAATTATAGTGATGTTTTGATGAATTCAATTTTAAATGTGGAATACATTGTTTTAGATATTGAATTGTATAATGATCATGATTGGTTGGCATTTCATGGTTTCATTCCATTATTATTGGTAACATAATAAAGAAGTACATTTTATGTTAAAATGTAAATATGAATGAATAATACTCATCTAATGCTGGACGTGGACCTTTAGTGCAAGTGAAAAACAAGAAACCCCTCTCATGTCATGAAAATCCATAGTATAATCTTGTTTACAGAAGAGATGGCACATGGACATGTGAGATGGCAGTTGGCAAATATGATATTATGGACGGAGTATTGTTTTATCTTTAATTGACGTTGATCTGCCACCTTTTCATGTTGCTTGCAAGTTGCAACAAAAGACATGGGCAGTCTGACTTTGAAACAGTAGAACACACTAAGTGGACAACCACGGTGTTGGTGTTGGTGTTTGTCTCGTATACAGTCTCCAGCAATAGAAATCGGTGCTCTGACTTTACAACAGTAGAACCCTGCACTAAGTGGACAACCACGATGTTGGGGTGTTGGTGTTTGTAATTGTCACCTATATACAGTCTCCAGCAATAGATATATGTACTCTGACATTAAAACAACAGTAGAACCCACCAAGTGGACACATCAGTACAGCAGCAGCTTATTCAGGCTTGTTTGTTGTAAAAGTATGGTAGAACTTCTGCAGGCTGCCTTGCCTGAATACTGTTGCTTCCTCCATCCCAAGAGTGGATCCTCTCAATTTTATTCTGTCCGTTTTCAACTTTATTTTAATCGAATTGTATATAAAGTAAACATGAAAAGATAGTACATTATGGAGATTCGAAGCTTTCTATTTGAAAGATCTCCTTTTCGGACGTTTTACAGGTTTAGGCTTCAATTAATGAGGGAAACTTAGGAAACTATATTTAGAATTTAAATATATGTATGAAGTATAATTTCAACTGTCCAATAGAGCGTGTAGAGAGAGTTATTTGTGTTAATGAAGAAGAGCTATCTGTAGTTGTTTGTTTTTTATGTTTGATTTCAGTTCTATTGTGTGTTTGAGATCCCATGCTTGTCAACATATTGGTATCATAGAAGGTTATTGGTATCAAGAACTTCTCCATGGGTTGAAGTGAGTAGCAGGCTTCATAAGAGGCCTGTAAAACTATATCTTGGCGGAGGCCTATAAAAAATTCATAAGAGGCCTGTAGTAGGCTTTATGTTTCTTTGCTTAAGAAATATGTACATGATCCTAACCATGTGATAAATTGGGATGCGATTCCGGTGAAACTCAAGGGAGAGTTCCAAATCGAACCAATGCGCATCCTCGATAGGAAGGTCACAATGCTCTGGAACTGAGCCATAGGGAACGTAAAGGTGCAATGGGAGCACTACGGTCCTGAAGAGGCTACGTGGGAGCTGGAGGATGGCATGCGATTGGCACACCCATTTTTGTTCAATTCTGTAGGGCACTGAGGTGGTACCAGTGTAGCATTTTGTTCAATTTTGTAAAGCACTGAGGACAGTGCTATTGAAAGGGGAGGGGAATGTAACACCCTGTTTTTAACCCCGTTTGCATTAAAATGTATATGATGTATATATTGTAATTAATCGTGGTGTGGATCTAAAGAGAAAATCCCCACCATCGATTTAATGTTTTATGTTTTGGCGATTAAAATCATTGCTGATGGTATATCGTGCTATCCGGTACATTATAATTTTTGGCATCATGTAAATATGCAATTTAATTAAAAACCCACAACCAGCTATGTGTATGCAACAAATAATGAAATGGGGGAATGATTTTCCTAAGGATAAGGAGGGGGAATTATTTAAGCTTTGGGGCCAATGGGGAAAAGCCAAATGTCAAAGGGAGAAACCATCAAACCCTCAACTACCCATTTTTTCTTTTTCCCCAATCATTAAATTTTGCCAGAATGTGGTTGAGTTAGTTATTGCATGCAGTGGGAAGTGTATGGGCAGAAATTTAAATTGGGAAGATGACCCATTTTTGAAAAACGTGTTTTTCCTTCCTTAGCAAGGAAAATTCCCAAAAATGTATGCCATTTTTCCATACACCCACATTCTTCATTTTTCTCATGCAGGGAAGCTTAGGAGTTGTTTTACCCCCACGATTTTGTTGGTTGTGTATTCTTCCATCATGATTTGGACTCCTGGGCATTTTTATCATTAACATTCACCCACGTTGGGGCTCCCTCAAGTGACTGGGAAGTTCTTGTGTATTTCTTCCTCTCGTGGACATTCATTCTTCACTCTCCTTAGGCTGAGAATTCCATTTTGAGTGATGATCTATGATTGGGTTTCTTACCCAACATTTTTTGTGACATTTCTCCACTGTTTTCCAAGCTGAGGAATCGTTGCTGGTTTCCCCATGATTTTGGGTTGCTGTGACTCTGTGGTTGAGTCGTTTTTGCCACGATAGGGACAAGAATGACTCAAGAATTGAAATTATTAGTATACCTGTGTAGTACCCAAGTTTCCATTCTAGTTTTGTTCTGTGATGTTTTCCCTTAGACCCCAGATCTGTGAATTGTTGTGCTGGTTGTTTTGTTGTGTGTGCATAGGATTTGGTCTTTGGATTGTCTAGGAGTGGAAATTAGTTTTCTTGACAAACCTAGCGTTTTGTAGGATCCTCATAGATAGAACTAGAGGGATGGATCTCTTCTCTACACCCCCTGAATAGCACTGGAAGGGAAGTCATGGCCTAAGGGACTGTGCAACAGAGAAGGGAATGATTCCTTGTGTTGGGTGTGTGTGGATGTCTTAGGAGTCAAGGTAGTTCTTGTATAGGCATCCTTAGCTCTTCCATGAGCCCACTATCTTAGCAGACAGTGCTTCCATTTCCTGATAACCTAATAAACCAAACTGTGTTGGCTTGGCTGAGTCTTGACATATCTTTGGCTATGTGTGAGCATGCTTAGTTTCATTTTCCTTGAGGAAATCATTCCCAGCTTGGGGGTGGCAGTGTTGCTGAGAGATTAAGGAGCACACTAGCCTATGGTTTGGTGGAACGTTGCAGCGACATAGCTGTTTGCAGGAAGCTTCATTCGAAGATAAGTATTCCTGTGTAATCACCCATGCAACTGTATTGTTTATATGAATTACGATGAACATGTTAAAATGTGTTGAATGCTTGAATTAAATGTAATTGCTTCCGCTGAATGTTAATTCTTTATGCATCTGTGTATCTTGGTTCAATGCATTTCATTTTACATTTTATGGGGCTAAATTCCAGGGTAGATAGGGTTATGGTAGCGTCCTCTTCACTGATCGGAGGGTCGAGGACGTTACATCACTCTCCTCATCCAGTTAATCAAAGTCAAAGATAACATAGTGTTTCGGCCATTTTCTTGGACAATTATAACTTTTGAGTCAGCATCCAGCTTTAAATCTAAAACTCCTCTCTTCTTTACAAAACATAACATCCCCCGTGAGGAAAGAGTTCCCTCCAAAGTATTTGTGCCTTTACCAATTTCCATACTTAGCCTAATAGAATGCTTCATTCTCATATATATGAACATACTGACACCACACAAGCTATATTTTTGAGCTCCATAAGAAAATGAAGGGAATATCACCATAAAGAGGAGGTCTACTATAAAACTTGGAAGAATTCAAAACCTTTTATTTTCTTGTTCCTTCAAATATGCATAGAATTTTGAACAGAGTGATGAAGAGACCGCTTAATATCTTGAAAAATGCATCTATTAAGAACCTTCCATATTTCCCAAATGGTAAAAAAAGGTAAGTGTTTTCCCTATTAAAATACATAAGATTTTTGGTCGAAAAGATGAAGAATCCAGTCATAAGGCGAGCAAGGCCACGTTGGAAAAGGCCATGACAAAAAAGGAGAAGAATAAGTCGAAACCGGGGGTTCGACCTATTTTTTATAAGAGTTGGTTAAGTTAGAATAATAGTCTATTTTTAGGAATGGGCATGATTGTAAATTGGGTCGATAGCACCTGTATTAATGTAATGAGATGTTTTGAGTTTGTGAGAATGACCAGATTATTGTTAGTTAAGAACCATTCGATGGTTAAAACAAGAATTGTAAAAAACATATAAGTTCGGTCCAAGCTGTGTGTGGACGATTGGACCAGTCCGGACGAGAGTAGAGAGACCAGATCGACGAGAGAGCCATGAATACATGAGAGCATGAGAATGACAAAACCCTCATATATTGTAAATAAGTTTATGAGAGAAGTTTACAAGCTGTGTGTTCAGAGAAAAGGCGTTCAAAATATCACTCATGCCAGATGCATAATTCCTTTGTGTTTTTTCCCATATAGGTTTCCACGTTAAATATGTGTCTTTGATCTCTATGTCTAGTATGTATGAATATTTATAAGTTTTTCAAACATATAATGATATAATATTGTGGAATTTCAACTTATATGTATTAAAATCTATATATTTTATAACACTCCCTAACATTCTATATACTTATGGCAGTGTGGAATTAAAGGATCCATTAGTAGGAATTCCTTGATTACTATTTTGACTATTACTGTTACTATGATCTACAAAACCACTCTTTGATGTTCTTTTAGGTCTTACCTCTGGTTTTGGATATGTACGCAGAGTTGTGTGTATGTCATAGTCCTTATCCAGATCTGGTGCTTCCTCTTTTTCTTCTTCAGATATAAGTCGATATTCCTCCTCTTTGTCGCATGATTCTCTGTCTAGATATGGTGCTAACTTGTAGTCCCTTCTTTCGGTTGCACTACAAATTTATCTTCTTGTCACATTCCTTCTTATTTTTCCCGACCGAAATCTTCTTCCACTCCTTAGGAAACCACCCTCTTTATCAATCTCGCTATCGACAGAAAACATCTCAGCTTATTCTTTACCATATTGTTCATTCCTTTGCTATGACATTTCCCAGTGTCTCTACACACAATAATTTATTTTTCGGACTCCATACTTAGGATCTCTTTTTCACATACCAACATCTTTATCCATGGTTTTAAGGATTTCAAGTAAAGGTCTCAAGGTTCTTCGAAGAACTCTCTTTATGTCTAAATGTATGATCTTATAGTCTTGACTGTAATCTCGATAATATATCCCTATAGAATTATATCAACCCAGAAGTCGAAATCCCTATATATAGTATTACTGACTCTTTCCAATCATTGGATTAACTGAAGACTCCACTCTCTGGGTTCTTTTCCTTTAAATTTTTTCTTTTGAGTCACTAGCTTCGACAACCATTCATGCAACAGAATGGGAAATTCAGGAAAAAAAATCTCATGAATATTTCTGTAAATATATTTTTCTAAACATTATGTCAGACTCAATCGCGATCCTTCAATTTCTTCATGTGAAAAATATATTTCTTTGTAATCAATACAATATTGAATTTCTGGTTTCGTCGGGTGCCAAAATATGTCCCCTTCACGATGATTCAGGTTCTGACAATGGAACTATTTATTGTCGTATTTTCTACTGACCCAAATTCAGACTTCCCTGTATGTCAACAAAGTCCAAGATATCATCCCAACAGAGTGTAACTTTGTCAACAACACCTATGATGCAAGTAAGGTCTCACTCGAGATATCTACGGGGAGTGTGAGAACCAAGCTTCTGCAATTATGGAAGATGATTTCTTCATCACAGCATAATTAGGCCACTTGACCGAAACCGAAGGATGGACTTTCGTCGACACATCCACACTAGGGAGTAAGGTAGCTTGATTCGTCAACACACATATACAACATATAATATATATATATATATATATTAACACATATCAATTGACATTCCATAATATTATAGTGTTATATGATCAAAAAAATTATAAATATTCATACACATTAAACACATAGATCAAAGAAACATATTTAACGTTGAAACCCATACGAGAAAAACCACAAAGGAACCCTTCATCTGGCATGGCTGATATTCTTAACACCTTTGGTTTGCGCACACAGATTGGAAACTTATCTCAAAATCTTCTTTCCAATAGATGAATTTTTTGTCCTTCTCATGCTCTCATGTCTTCCTAGCTCTCTCCTTGATTTGGTCTGTCGAGGTTTAAAAGTGGAGAAGAGCCTATTAATCTTGACGATAGTCTTCCTGACGCACAATTGTTTGCAATTAAGATGATTGATTATCACTACAAATATATTGTACATATCTTAGCTATTAGATATGCACCAAAAAGATTTAGTACAACACAAAATAAGCAATAAATTGTAGAAGTTGTCTATGTCTAGTTGATTACTAGGCAATTATATAACATGGGACAAGATTAAATACTCCATCGTTTTGTTTTGGAACATGAGCAACCTATGGTATTGAATGAAGCACATGCTCGTTTCACGGGAGGTCATTATGTAGGGAAAGCAACCATGCATAATATTTTATAGGAAGGATTATGGTGGCAAACTCTACATGTAGACGCTAGAGAATATTGTCACAAATGTGATATTTGTCAAAGAATTGGAAAACTGTCTATTACGGAGAGAAATTCCTATGGCTTGGGGTACCACAACAGACAACTTGAATCTAGAAATCAATCCTTTCCAATATGCAATAGAAAGTAAATGTCTAACACTAAAGGATAAGACCTCGTACCTTATTCCGGATGGTTGAAGTAGATCCCCATTGAGCTTTCCAACTTTAGCTTGAATTGATAAATTACTTCCTCAACAAGAAGTAATCAATACAAGCATACTATATATCATGGTGTTAGATCTATTCTAGCATATATAATCAACAATGTATAAAAATTTGAAAACATCCCATGGATAAAATATTCATTCAAACACACATTATTGGATAGGAAAAGATATTTCTATTAATATAAAATAGAGATTACAATAGATACAACCTCTATCGGCACGTCTGGGAATCGGAGAAACTGAATCCCCCACTTGGGCCTCCACCACCTCAATCCTCCATCTCTCGATAGCAAGCTCACAAACAAAAGGAAAGCTTGGGAAGAACACAAAAGTGCTCCAAGGGACAAAGGGATGCAAACTCAAGCATAAGTTTCGGCAACAATGGACTATAGTTTCTTTTCTCTCAATTCTCTCATATGCCTTCAATGTACCCTAGAGTTCCTTATATAGCTTTTGAAAGGGGTAATGAAAGGTCGAATCCGAGCGATCTCAAGACATAGGGAAGGCCAGGAGTCAAGTGAGTCGGATCCATGTCAAGGAAAACTCCAAAAGGATTTAGATTTTGTACACATCTCGATGTACGTGGTTTTAGGGGTCAAACCCGCATATATACGCGATTATGGGTTTAAAATTAGCATGTATCATTTTTCACATGTTTTTAGGGATGGTCAAGGAAACATCAAAGGACAAAAAATGGTCCATGGGGTCTAAGGAGTCTGCAGAGGGACAAGGGAAGGCCATACAAAGTGTGATTCACCTAGAGTGGTAAAATCAGCTATAACAGATGCCCCCTAATGTGTGAGGTCAAAGGGGTCATATGATGGCCGAAATACATTGTAAGTCCATCCCATAAGTGGAGTGATGAAGAATCCCAAATGGAAGACTAGCCACCCAATCAACATAGTACAATTATACAACTCTGTACATAACTATAAATACATATAGCCGTCCTGGATACATAAGAGTACAATGGCCATGAATAAGCATGATACAAGATATCACATAAGTGGTCATCGCCACGTACAATATACACAGATCAGAATCCCCATGATCAAGATATACAAAGGACCATGATCTCCATAATGGCTGAAGATATATAACAGATCAAGATCTCCATAGTGGCTGGAAATGTCTGACCTATACTGGAATCAAGTCACGAGAGCTGAAATCTCATGAACACTGGTACGATCAAGGAGGTAACATATAAAAGATGCCACCAATATAGAAAGTATTCTACATAAACCGCTACGAGTACATGTCCTACTATGTGAATAGAGGTTTCGAGGTCGAACATAGTAGTCCATCGTCTGATTACCAGTAATTAATGTATACCGTTAACAGACGCGAGATCACCCACCGATAATGAAAATGGGAATCAAGGTACTAGAGTGCAAACTAACAAGTGTGAATAAATGTGTTGAGGTCGAACACTTGAGAGGATCCATCGATCAGGGGACATTGATGTATTCCCAAAGACTGTCGATGGCGAGAGAACCTGCCACTGATGACTGCAAGTCTCAAGGCACTCAAAATGACTCTAGATTCCAATCCCAGAATAAATGATCTGAAGTCGATGGGATGAAATCCACTGGAAGGAGGGCATTAAGGCATCCCCCATCATCCAATATGAGGTACTCAGCAAAGCTGTATAATGTGGAAGGAATCGATCATAAGGTGCATGAATCAGTAACTGTACCAGGAATGGCAGACATGCAAAGTCAAGATAACTGAGGAATGGATGACTCAGGCTTCAACTTCCTTCGAACAAGAGCATAACAACGTATGATGACTGAATACAGGTAGCATAGACTCGATATACAAACTGGGACATCTCTGCGACACAGGAGGCATCGACAAAGGCTCCATGGGGACTGGAAGCATAACCAGTCAGTGGAGATAAAATCAGATAAATGAGTACAGCTCCTAAAGTCAAACTATAAACCCAACCAATGGATGTGATATACAGTGCTCTGTTCGAAGGCGACACGACTCGACAACTGCCAAAGATAACATCTTTCCTTGTTCGGAGTTTTGGTTTTTTTATTTTTTTGGACTTTTTCAAATATTTAAAAAGCTTGAAAAAGAATAAAATTGCTTTATAGTTACAGACTAGAAGGAGACGAGTGTCATAAGAGCAAACAAACTAGTTCGAAGTAGTGGAACATACCTATGCTCAATGCAAGGATACATGTGTAGGATATCGACACTCGGGGGAAAATGCCCTCTCGGTAAAAAAGGGAATCGAGTTGCAAAGGATATAAAAAATGGCTTTGCATGGCTAGACATGAGGCAAGCTCGAGCTATATGGCTGAAACACAATGTCAGGGAAGCCGACATAAAGCTCAATAAGGCAGGAAAAGCTCATGATAATGCATTCACAACTTGACATGAGGGAGTCCTGAGGGAAATAGGCCAGCAAAAGATCAAGAGGAGTATGAGGCTCTTACGAAATGTCATGGAAGTACTATACAACGGACTCCCACACCCTAAAGGAGAAAACATCAGCATGGGCACCAAATGCAAATAAGGTCCTAACTAGGGTACCCATGTAAGGTGAAGCTCTACCACTCATATCATGCCACTTTTAAAACAACAAGAAGGTTCTCTGACATAATAGAGTGGGTTTGTGCCTAAGGTTATGATGAAATGGTCATAAGGTCATGCAAAATGCAAATGGTGATACCTGAGATTGGCACGAACGGGTCAATCCAAAGGCTGAAACGACACTTAAAAAATTCCTCTACATCATGAATTAGGTCAAAAACGGTCCAAAATGATTAGAAATTGTCGAAACTATAGGAAAGGGGGTAAAAAATTTGAAAATTTTGAAAAATTTCTATAAATAGTAAACAATTCAAAATATTATAAAACATTTGAAATTTTTACCCATTTAGGCGTAGATTTTCAACAGCGAATTCCAGGAGATCCAACCGACGGAATCCGCTACCATTTCTTCCAGGTACTTACCCATGCTCCTCTCTTCCATTTCAATGCAATTTTTATCAAATGCCATGGTCATTTGAGTTTGCTAGGCTAAACTAAAAAGGGCATTGCAGCCCACACAAAAATCGAGATTTTTTCCACGTATAGGGCTGGATATACGTGGAAAATTCCCCCATAGTCGCGTACATACATGGCTATTTGGAAAATAGTCATGTATGAGGCCGTGCATATGGTTTTTTCGGTAATCTAATGGGAAAATTTGCAATTTTTTGTGTAGGATGGTCCTAGAGTGGAGAGAGCATGAACATGGTGAGGTAGAGGAGGCAGTAAGGGACGATCTAATTGCTCAACAAGTTCTACGTGCATGTGGACTCTATAAGTTTGGGTTTCTTGGTGGCTTGAGAGACAAACCAAGACTATTGCAGATGTTGGTGGATTACTGGGATCCAGACTCTGAGTCCTTCTAGATAGATAGGATGTCCCTCACTATAGAGGTGGAGGACATATACTTCATTACTGGGCTTTCTCGAAACTGGGAAGTCGTGAACCTTCATTCTCGTGGTGGGCCAAGAGGTGGCCTAACTATCGATGAGTACATTGTGGTGTACTACTATCTAGACATAGAGAAGGTGGGGAGTTAGGTCCCTACCAACGCTATACAGGTGCTGGGCCTAAAGGCCATACTATTGACATTGGGCAAGATAGCAAGCTTGGCATCACTCCACCAGGCCTCATGGTCTCTGATGTTCTATGCAGTGGAGTGCATGAGACCCATAATTTACAACTGGAGTACTACACTACTGAGCAACATGAAACATCAAATCAGTGAGTGTAAGGCATGCAGAGTGTAGAACTTTGGGTTTAGTATTATATTGAGCACGTTTTTCTTCAAGTGTGTTCCAGGATTGAGCCCAAGAGTTGACGTTCCTCTTCACGGGGTTCGAGATCTAGCCCAACGGCGTTGGGCATATGTGATGAGCAGATTGGGGGGAGGTAGGGTGGCCAACCCCTATCTAGCTGACTTCTTTCCATGGTGGTGACGATAGATAGTTTCCATCGATGACTACCCCTATGTGGGGATAGATTTCTGGGGGAACCCGGACATGCCGCTACCACCAGGATTGGCATATGGCGATATAGGTAACGAATCTCAACCCTCTCTTTTTATTTTTGAGTTATTTAATTTTTTTATGTTTTCTGATTATATGGAATCAAAAGACATATTTTTGCGTGACAATACATAGTGGCATCTACCATTTGTGTGCAGATGTGGGACCACAGCAGCCGTAAGGCTTCCCTCGTCACAGACGGAGGGGAAGAGGAGATGATATCACGGGTGTGGATGCAAAGCGGATGCTCCATAGCATTCATACCAATTTTGTGAGGCTGACACATAGGGTTCCCATGGCACAAGTCGAGGACTTTCCTAAGGTTATGCAGTGCCAGGTGGTGGGTGTACCACGAGCATGGGTGCGATTATTCTAACGGATAGCTAGAGCCGTAGTGACCTTCCATGATCACAACCCCCCTCCTCCTCCATAGGATTAGATACCTGGGATTCTATACATTTTGTAATACTGTGTATTATATGTTGGTGGCTCGAGAACCCCATTTTTGTATCATGACACTATGTATTACCACATTTTGGATGTTATATAAAAAGTTTTATGGTGATCAGTTTATTTATTTACATGTGTAAAAATTGTGTTTGTGATGAATTTATTGTGTATGAAATAAATGCCAATATAACATGTAGTTAGCATATGAGTCAGTAACTTGATTATTAATTCTTGGAATGTGTATGTATGTTATATTGTCAAATTGCCATTCTATTAATTTCACATGTAAGAATCTTCTTAATAACATCGGATCTCTAACATGGTACAAACCATTAAGCTGTGACACTACTAAATCTGAATCAAGACGTACCTCAAGAGAGAGAACGCCATGTGAAATGGCATCCCGTAGAAGCTCAATAATGGCACTATATTCGACAACATTGTTGGAAGATGGCTGCATACATATGCCTCCTGAAGATAGTACCTGACCCATAGGAGTATAAACCACCCAAGCAGCAGAGGCTGAGTGTTGAGAGTGACGGCTCGCACCATCCATGAATCCTATGTAGGTGGAAGATTCCATTGACATCTGCCAAAAGAAACGGAAATTGATCACAAACCCGATCACTATAAGAAAAATACCTCACTATGCAAAAGTGTACAATAATATATAATAACCAGCCTTGGCTGAAAATCATGCATAGTACTTCTTGAGATAGAGCCCATTTCTAGGCTCCGCCAAGGCCGTTCCCTCGTAATCCACTAACTCAGAAGCACCCTTCTCTAACACATGTTTAACCACGTAAGGACCACGCCACAGAGGATTAAATTTTCCTGCCCCCAAGGGTTCTTTCGGTTGATCCCACAAAAGGACCAAGCCTCCCTCACTAAACCTCCTTGGACGGATAGACTTATCATACTAGACCTTTACACGACATTTATTTACTTTTAGAGCCACCGAGGCATCCCGATGTTGCTCATCAAGTTGCTCAAGGTGGACCAAATGCTCCTCTAATGGTGAAGTGTCTGGTAAGAGTTCTATAGCTAGCTTCAAAGAAGGAATATTGCATTCAACCGGCAATATCGACTCGACTCCATGTACAAGTTGATATGGAGAAAAACCCGTGGCAGTCTTAACAGTGGTTCTATATGCCCACAAAGCAGGATATAACATGATGTGCCAATTATTCTTGCTTTGTGCAATGGTTCATTGGAGAATGGATTTGAGTGATTTATTCACTACTTCCACCTGTCCATTCGCTTGAGGGTAGTAAGAGGAGGAATTGTATTTCTTGTACCCTAACCTTGATGCCAACTCTTCCATCATATGGTTCTGAAAGTACGAGCCATGGTCAGTGACAAGCTCTTTCAGAATTTCAAACTGAGTAATAATCTGGTTGAATACGAAGTGGGTGGCTGTCTCACCGTCGGATTTAACTGTAGGCATAGTCTCAGCCCATTTCGTGAAGTAATCAATAGCCACTATGATATGATGATTCCCCCTAGCCAAAGCTAGGTTGCAATCCATAAAATCAAGCCCCCACTTAGTGAAGGGACCGATGGTGATAATGGGATGTAACAGGGTAGGTTTCGAGCACATATTACATGCGAACACCTGGCAAGGGTGGCACCTCTTGACCGCATCTACACAATCGTTAAAGATCGACAACCAGAGATAACCCTCTCTTAAGATATTTTAAGTTGTAGAAAGCCCAGATAAATTACCACCACACGCCCCTCCATGGAAATCATTCAACACTACCTCATCCTCTTCATGATTTAAACAACGTCGTAAAATGGAATCTACCCCACGGTGGTACAAATTTTTATCCACTATGAGGTAGTTCTTAGACACATGACGTAATTGTCGTCGTTCATCCCGTGAGAGGTGAGTAGGGACCTTCAATGTTTGTAAATATATTATGATATCCCCATACCATGGGTCTAAATTTGAGATTAAGAAGATGTGTTCATCAACAAATGTATCTTCACAAACCAACTCCTTGGACTCACTCGGGAAATCCGATATAAGCTCTGCAAAAATTAAAGACTTCTTCATTTTTGCCAAAACAAATTCGAGATCGAATTCTTGTAGAATGACAATCCATTTATTATATTTTCCACTAATCATCCTTCGAGTGAGGACAAATTGAAACGGATTTACATGGGCTACAACCAAGGTCTAGCAAAGGAGAATATAATGTCTCAACCGCTGAATCGCATGTACAGTAGCTAAAGCAAGCTTCTCGACATGAGAATAACAAATCTCTGCGTCAATAAGGTTTCGGCTTAGATATTATATGACATGCTCTTGGATCTCCTCATCCTCTTGAACCAAAACCATACCAATCGTCTCCATGGACGTGGCCACATAAAGTATAAAATCATGGCTATAGTCCGGGGGACTAATCACCAGGACCGCTGCTAGGGCTCGCTTGAGTGCATCAAAGGACTCCTGGGATCGCTCATCCCAACAAAAGGTGGTGTCCTTCTTCAATAGACGCATGAAGCCTCTAGTCAAATTGGCAAAGTTGATAACAAACCTCCGTAAGAAGTTTGCCATGCCTTGCAAACATTGAAGATGATAAATATTCTTCAGGAGAGACAACTGAAGTATTGCCTCAACCTTCAAAGGGTCGACTCTTATACCCTCTTTATAAACAATGAATCCTAACAAATGACCTGACTTCACACAAAAGATACACTTATGAGGATTTAACCTATCGAAATAATGCCGCCATATTTCAAATACCAATCTCAAGTGATAGGAATGACACATTCTCATACGAGAATCAGCAGCAAGGTCATCCAAAAATACTTCGATAATTGACTTGAGATCATGGAAGATCAAGGTCATTGCCCACTGAAATGTAGCTCCGGATTTTTTAAGGCCGAAAGGCATTTTTTGATATGCAAAAGTTCCCCAAGGACAAATAAATGCAGTCTTATGTTGGTCCTCAAGTTTAATTTGTATTTGATTATATCCGAAAAAGCCATCCATAAAGGAAAAAACCTTGCTACCCACACACTCATGCAAAATCTGATCAATAAATGGTGTGGGGAAATTTTCCTTAGCACAGGCACGATTCAAATCACAGAAATCAGTACATATGCAGATTGCTCCCTGCTTCTTATCCACTAGAACGGGGTTTGACACCCACTCCATCAAGGGAACGGGATAGATAAAACTGGCTTTCAACAGTTTTTCTATCTCTGCCTTAATCGCGGGTGCTTTCCTAGGATTCACCACATGCAAGCGTTTTCGAACAGGCTTATCATTTGGATAAGCATTAATCTCATGCTAGACAATACGAGGTTCGATACCTAGAATTTTGTCGTAATACCAAGTAAAGATATCACAGAATTCCTTAAATAGCTCGGTGTATTCTTGAATCTCAGCATGGGAACATTCCGCCCCAATATAGACATTCTCTATCCTGCCAAGATCGTGAGAGATATTGATAGGAATCATTGAAGATATGTTCACCATGTTTCCATTAGCCATCGGACCAGGAGAGCTTAATGGAACCATATGACTACCAACTCTCTCACTAAGAACCACCCTAAAGTCCTCACGCTCCAAGCGGTCAAGCTCGGCAAGAAAGTAAGATCTATGATGAAGTTCCTCCCATGGTGGCTCAACTCCTGACATAGCCTCAATAATCACTTCATCTGAAGGGAAAACTATATCAAGGCAGTTGTGCACGTGAGAAGACTGCACTACCCATGTCGGCAGTACATAAGGGTCCTCCTCCTCCATCCGTGAAGAGGAAGGACTAGGCTCTGCAACATACTTGAGATTAGCTTGATAAGCTATCATAGTTGTAGGCAACGTCACATCCGTCACGATGGGCTCACTCAGAGTATTCGGTGTAGGAAGAATTCAAGGATCTTTCATATGACTCGTGCGAAAAGACATCGATCTCATAGTTTTAGAAGCCTCACCAGAACTAGACCCTATCATAAGAATCAATGCAAGACAACTAAAGCTTTCCATGAGGGATGGATACATGACTACACCCACACTCCCAATTGTCAACTGAAAGTGTTCAATGATCGGGATCAAAGCTCCCAAAGATGTGGTAACAGATGGATTCTTGAATGTCATTTGATCAATCGTGACTATATTCTCGTTAAATGAAAATCATACAATGTGAAATAGGGAAGAATACACGGCTTGCATACTGTACATCCAGTTCCTACCTAGCAAGAGATTGTAGTCAAGGGGCGCATCAACCACCTCGACCTCTATCGCAATGGTCTTCCCTCCCAAATAGACTTTAAAGGAAGGAAGGATGTCGTGCGGCCTAAACAATCTCCCATTGAACACAGTTAACATGGTCCCTAATTTAGACAGCTCAGGGGAACCTAAACCCTTCCAACATGATAAAGACATCACAAAAGTCGTATCGCCTTCGTCAATCACAGTGCGCTTGACGATCATATTAAGATATTCTACATGAATCAAAAGAGACACATAGTAAGGCAACCAAGGCTGAAGTCCTGCGGTTTCAAATTTAATCACAGAAGAAGAATCATCATCATTCACACCCAGGGCAGAAAGCAAAGCCTTCCTTTACGAAGGACAACTCTGAAGCACTTCTAATGTAGACATCGCACAAGGAGTATGGCCCAAATCCTCGACAACTGAATAGTTCTGGGTGGCTCGGGCATTAGAATTGTGCCCCGAATGCTTAAGGATTCCCTTAGGAATGCGAGGTGCAGCTTCGGGTTTATCCATAGGTTTCTCAATACACAAAGGGAACCCTGGTGGATCAGGTTCCTTTCTTGGGCTGGGTTGTGATGAACCATAATATTTTGCACGGGCCACAACTTTCACAGCACAGACCATGTTAATGCAACCATGACCACTACCCTCTGGTGGATCTTGATCACCACTAGAATAGTCATGGGACCTTGAGTTCATGTTTTGATTGTAAGGTAAAGGGTTAGTTAGCACAGCTGGGCCCTATGCCAAGAATCTTGAGGCTTCATTGATACGAGGGCACAAGTAAGTGAGGTGATCGTCCTTACATAACTTGCAAGGGAACTGTTGCAGCTGCAAGTGTCTCCCCAAATTTTTGAAATTTTGGACCCCCTTATTAATTTTTATCATTGTCTAGAATTGTTTGGATCCATGAACTCTGTTTTTGTTTTTCTTTTGCTACAAGTTTGGACTATTTTGAGGTTAACTCTCTTCATGCTTTTCGGAAAATTTCTTATGTTTGAAACTGCTGTGGGTTGTGGAATTTAGAGTTTGGTTTTTGCCCTTTGATTTGTGATTTTTTTCTTTGTTCTCGGAAGCATATTTCTCATTCTAGCCACTGTTTCGGAGGCCATTTAACAATGTATTGGAGCCATGTTTCCTTAGGGAGCCTCCATTACGAAAGCTGAATGATGAGTGTTCCACAAGATAGTCTTTTACTTCTCCAATGTCGTGTTGTGTTGTTTTGACTTGTTTACATTATTGGAGGTTGATCGAATTTTGGGTCGGGGTTGTTTGATTTTGTGAAGCCGCTGCGTTGGAAATAAGACAAGTTTTTTTTTGGGCCGCTGCATGACCTTAGGTTTTCCAAACACTTAACATTTCATGATGATTTCTGTGCCTTATCGAAAAGTTTATGATTTTGATCGAAGGCTATAGACTATTTGGTTTCCACCATTGCAGCTCCCGAGTGAACTAAGTGTCCACCATATAACTGCTTCGCTCGCCGATGCTTTGTCTGCGTTTCACCATTTTCGTCTTTTGACCGTGAGGCCCATAGTATTTTCAACTTCCGCTATTGTGGCTATGTAATGCGCTAACCTTCCAACGTTGATGTCATTCCATTTGCCGAGAGGGAACTTTACTGCCCAATGCTTTGGCATTTAGTTATTCCGACTTCGATAGGCTTAATGGTCCTACGGAACTCATTGTCCATCTGAAACCTGTCGTTGTGGCTGTAAGTAAGACTATTCGGATGACGTATCAGTGTTTCAAGCCACCGATAAGGTTTTCCCCGCTGTCTTGTGAATTTTTAAACCCTGTGCGGACGTTGGTTGGTTTTTTATTCCTTTTAGGGCTTTCGCAACAAGAGTGCAGTACAGAATCTCATTTTGAGAATCAATTTGTGTTGTTAGTATGGTTTAAGTTTATTGAAAAGATGCAATACTAATTAACGATGAAATGTTGTTTAACTATAGGTGAACTCGAAAGATTCTTCAGATTTGCTGCTGCGAGAAGATGTAGTTAAAGGACAAAGTTGAGGAAAGTTGGCTAAAAGCGATAAGCAAAGTTTGTTTTGAAATCAACGAATTTAAAAAAGGGACAAATAAAAGACAAAGCGGAATCAATAGCAACAGAGGCCCCATTTTTGGAAAAGGTTTAGCAGTTACTGAGCTGGTCCTGTTTTATGAAGTCCTCATAAGTTGAAATCCAAAAATGTAACGCATTATATGAATCATGAGCACTCACAAACTGACAAAACTGTGAGATTAAAACGGTCTGGGAAACCAGAAGGTCAAGGGGCAGGGGGAACCCAAATGTTTTGGGGGTTTTTTGTATAAAGATAGGAAAGTTAGAGGGAATAGGGGGCTTTTTCCCTGGAAAAACTTGTGAGTTGCGGTTTGTAAGAGGAACTATTTCGTTTTACAATAAGAAATTGCAAATTTTGCCTATTGGAGAAGGTGCTGTGTGGAATATTCAAATGTAATAAACGAAAAATGTTGAAGGGGAACTATTTCATTTTCGGATTTTTGTCTATTAACTTTGAGATCGTTCTAACTCTTTGAACCTAAGTTCTTGTCTGAATGATCCTTGGTTCATTTTATGAAAATTTCCACTATGAGTGATAAATGTTGTTCATAAGCAATTGGCTATCTAGTTGTTAAATATCTTTAAATGTTTGTGTGTTTCAGAAAGAAGTGTCAGCTATCTATGATTTATTTTACAATGCATGCACAAAATAAATTGCTCATTAATAAGTAATAAGCTTGCTCCCTAGGGATAGGTTAGGTAGTTAGTTTTAATTTCTTACTCTGTGTGTGAATTAGATGCATGAGAGTTTAAGACGAGAGGTAAGAACCTGTGCATCACATTGTGATTACTCCTTGCATTCTCTATCAATATGCATCTTAGGTAGGCAAGTGCATATCATACTTAAAGTCAAAAAATACAAAAATATATATGATGGACCGGGCTGCAACCGGTAAAACCTTTTATTTTTGTTACTTGACCTATGGTAGCTGGACCGCAAACTGGACGGATTCCCTACACCAAACAGTCATGGGATAGTTGGGAATGTTGGATGGGGAGAATCCCTTGCTATTGTTGCCTATGAATTTATAGGCCTCAACAGTTTCTGGCGCTAGAAGGAGGGCCGCCAGTGCATGGCTGGCCAAGGAAACCCGTTTTCCCAAGATCATTCCACCAGTAACAGTTTAGAAGGGAGTCTATTTCCCAATCCAATTCTTGAAGTGAAAGGTAGAGAACATTTGCATTATGTGGACAACAAAGTTGTTAATGATATAAGAAGACACACTAGGACATACGTGAATAATATTGGAGGATTACCCATCATCCTTGAATTTCCCAGAAGAGAATATAAAAGGAAAGATCGTCCTATATTGGAAGATTCAATGTTAGTGGGAGATTGGGAATAATTAGTAGAAGTAGCATTACAGGAAGTTGTACAGCCTTTGAATCAAGTAGGCCCGGATATTCCTTATGGTTCTCCTATTCACACTCCTATTCATTCACCACCTCACTCTCCACCAAGACTCATGGCAGGCATGAATGCAAATCAGCCACCCAACCCACCAAATCCACCACCTGCTTTGAAAGCCATATCACCTTTAAGCCTAACACCTCCTTTGCATGATTTACCTCAATCTTTTGAAAAGATGCTGCCCAAGTTTGATCCAAATGAGAAGATGTTAGTAGATGACCACTTGCAGAGTTTCTATCTAGCAATAAGAGGATTAAGGGCTGGGGAATATGAGGATGTGGTTTGTAGACTTTTTCCACACACACTTAAAGGAACAGCAGTGTCATGGTATTTTGGTTTGCCTTCCAATTCTATCCCTAATTGGGATACCTTTGAAAGGAATTTTAGAAGTAAATATGCAACCCAGAAAACTCATGCAGCTCTTATGAAAGGACTAAGCACCTTAAAGAAAGAAAGAAAAGAGAAGGTGCATAGTTTTACCTAAATATTTGCAGCCTATCTTAAGAATTTTTCTGAAGCTAACAAACCCTCAGATAAATTCTTGATTGAATATTATACCTTAGATCTAGGGCCTGAGTTGGCCATGTTTGCCAAAATGAAGGCCAAACCTACGCTAGCTGAGACTTATGAGGAAGCAGAAAAAGTAGAGGCTGAAAGGGAAAGTATCAAAGATTATCCTGAATGGTCAGGAGAAAAAAATGTTGGGAGGAAAGCTTTGTTGTTTACTAAGCCTAAAGAGGAGCAATCACCAGATTTCGAAGGAATGGAAAAAATGATGCAGAAGCTTTCTAACAGAATCATAGACTTGGAAAAGGAGAAGGAAGCCCAAAAGTTCTACAATCCTTATTACAAGAAAAGGGAAGATAACAATCAATCCCAACCTCCTCCTCACAGCCCTGCATCTATGAATTTAATAGAGGTTGGAATGGATAACTTCTGTACTTTCCACCAACAACCCCATTCTGAAAAAAACTGTCCTCAATGGATAAATTCAATGACATTGGTCATGAATCAGCTTTTAGATTCCAAGTTAACTGAAAACAATGATGAAGAAGGGAAAGATAACAGTAAATCAATAGAAAAATAGGAAGATGAAGCCATGGTTTTATGGGACTATGAGGAAGAAAATGATCTGAGACATGAGGGCATCCTGGAAACAAATGTGATGACAAGAAGCCAGGGGTTGATTAAGGAAAACATTCTTATTCTCCCCAAGATCAAAATACTTCAAAAGAATGTTAAGAAATTCCAAAACAGTTCCTCAGCTAATAAAATTCCGGATTTTACCATCACTAGTCAAAATCCTAGATAGATTCACATGCCTACTAAGCTGAATGAAGAAAATAATGTTAGATCGAATCTCACTGAACATAAGATGGAGTATGAAATTGTGGAGGATATCAAGAAGGTGAGGGAAAACATCTCATTATTTGAAATGTGCAATGTGCCACAGCAAAAAGAAAATCTATTAAAAGCTCTTGAAGCATCAAAGGAGAGGCTTCCCACTGACAATCAGCCTCAAGAAGAAGAAATTGGTGAAGCAAGTAGGGGAGGTAAGGCTAAAAGTAAGAATCCACCTTTTCTCCTTACTTTGAAATCTTCAACCATAACGTGCATAACTTCCTAGTAGACTAGGGGGCATCAGTCAATGTCATGTTGCTGTTGGTCTGCAAAAAGATAAATGGATAACCTAAACCATCTACCTGGAAGGTTGTTCAGTTGGATAGAACGAATGTGAAGGTAATTGGAGAAATGGAGGATGTTCTCATTCGCTTATCTTCCAATGATAAGGTGTGTCAAGTCATCGATATTGTGGTAGCTGACATACCATAAGCTTATGGACTTTTTTTGAGCAAGGATTGGTCGGCTAAGCTGAACGGATATTTTGCCTCAGACTGGTCGCATCTGTGGCTACCATATAAAGGAAGCCCAAATCAAATTAAAGTGTTGAGGGAGCCCCACATGAAACACAATGTTACTCAGTTCGAAGGAAAAAATGAACCAGTGGATCCTATTTTGGGAAACTATTTTATTGAGTTAGAACTGGGAAACTATCAAGCGGAAGAAGCCAACGATACATCAGACACTCAGCCTGATCTCCTTCAATTTTCACAGGCTGATGAAATCGATTGTAAAATAGTAGACTTAGCTGTAGATGTAGATGTTAGTTCTCATGCAGTAGTAGGTAGTGATTTTTGGACGCTTTTCTTTGATGGTTCTAAAACTTTAGAGGGGTCGGGAGCCGGCTGTGTCCTGATTGACCCTATGAAAAACAAACATTTTCTTTCATGTAGGTTAGAGTTTGAATGTACCAATAACACAGTTGAATATGAAGCATTGATTCAAGGGTTAAGGAAAGCAATTGAATTAAAGGAAAATAACTTGAAAGTGTTTGGAGATTCTAAAATAATTGTAAAACAAATTCGAAATCAAATGCATTGCATTTCCCCTCATTAAAAACTTATCAAAATGAAGTATGGGATTTACTTAAATGTTTTAATGCATTTAACATTGTATTGATTCCAAGACTTAAGAATGCAGCAGCTGACTTGTTGGCCACATCAGCTATGAGGCTTGTGCCCTCTAATAATCGGTGCTCTGTTGAATTGTTTTTTAGGCCCTCGGTTCCGGATATGATTACCAATATACGAGTGTTCGATGACGATCAACAGATTATAGAATGCTTAACAAATGACGAGGCATTCAAAGGGGTGATTATTGATGATGAAGAACATCAGGCCAAGCTAAAATTTGATAATTTCATTCCTAAGGGAGTCAGAACTTTAGAACGGATGTTTGATTTAAATGAAAAATTTAGAAGACCAGCAAATGGGAAGACTCATAGCTCATCTCTATAGTTTGAGTTGGTTAATTTGTGGACTGAGATGAAGCCTAAATATGTGAATCTTGGAAAATGTTGTTCACCAGCTGAAAGGGATAAGTTCATCGTTCTTTTCAAGCAATACAAATATGCTTTTTTCTAGATGTATGAAGATCTGAAGACATATGACACCAGTATTATCTGGCATGTTATCCCCATCAAATCTAGAATCAAACCTTATCAGCAACCTTTAAGGAAAATGCATCCAAAATTGGAACCTCTAATCCAGAGTGAAGTTAAGAAATTATTGGATGCTAGAATCATTTTTAAGGTTAGACACTCGGAATGGGTTTCAAATCTGGTACCAGCGAGGAAAAAATATAGAGAAATCACGTTATGTGTGGATTTTAGAAACTTAAATCGCACTTCAGATAAAGACAATTATCCTGTTCCACCCATGGAGCAAATGCTACAAATGGTTTCAGGTTCTGAACTATTCTCTTTAATAGATGGATTCTCAGGCTACAATCAAGTATTAGTAGCCAAAGAAGACAGACTAAAAACGACATTCAGGACCAGGTGGGGAACTTTTGCTTACAGAAGGATGCCTTTTGGGCTCATAAACGTTGGAGCTACCTTCTAAAGGGCCATGGACATAGATTTCTTTGGTTTGATTTGCCGCAGTGCTGTAGTATACCTCGATGACATCATGATATTATCGAAGAAAAGAGAGCAACACACATTTCATCTAAAGCATATTTTTGAATGCTGCCGAAAATATGGTATCTCACTAAACCCCAAGAAGTGCATGTTTGCTGTTATAGAAGGTAAGTTGTTGGGTCACGTAGTGTCTAAGAAGGGGATGTTCATAGACCCAGAAAGGATCAAATCCATTGAACAGATTCCATTGCCCCATAATAAAAAGGGCATGCAATCATTTACGGGGACAATAAACTTCGTGCGAAGGTTTGTGCCAAATTTCGCTCAAATTGTTAAACCTTTGCAGCAAATGGTAAAGCAAAGTGTACAGTTCAAATGCATAGATGTAGAGAAGAACACATTTAGTAAGATTAAAATAGCCGTTGTGCATGCACCTTCCCTCAAAATTATGGATTTTGATAAAGATTTTATTCTGTACACTTTCGCCTTTGATGATTCACTAGCAGCTGTACTGACCCAGAAATAACATGGGGGAGATGAGTTCCCCATATCATTTATGAGCACTGCTCTGCAAGGGGCTGAATTGAATTACCTTGCTATGGATAAACAAGCTTACGCAATGTTCAAAGCGGTGAAACAATTTAGACCATATATACTGAAGAACTGGACAAAGGTAATACTTCCACACCCAGTTGTGAGGTCTCTTTTCATACAAAAGGAACTAGGAGAAAGGAGAGGCAAATGGATAATGGCTCTACAAGAGTATGACCTTGAATTCAAGCCACCCTCCATCGTCAAAGAGCAAGGATTGTGCAAACTAATGATTGAAAGTAAAGATAATGAAGAACATGACTGGGAAGACGAAGCCGAGTTACATTTGATGGATGTATGTCCTATTTTCATAGCTCCAGACTCTTGGTATCGAGACCTTATGCATTACCTTCAAGCAAGATTGTTACCAGAACATTGGAATTCTAAGCAAAGAAGAGCAGTGCATCTTAAATCAGCCTCATATCAAATTATTGAAGGAATATTAGTCAGGAAGAATTATGATGGAGTTCTTCCTAGATGCTTAGAGAAAGAAGATGTGAAGAAGGTAATGATAGATTTACATGATGGGCCTACTAGAGGACATTTTTCCAGAGATACTACAGTTCATAAAATTCTCAGAGCCAGATACTATTGGCCCACGCTATTCAAAGATGCACACGCCCATGTCAAAAAGTGTGGCATTTGTCAAAGGTGTGGTGGAAGACAAGCTAAAGCAGTAGGACCGTTAAAGCCTATGATCATAACATAACCTTTTGAGCAATGGGGGTTGGATATCATTGGGAAGATAAATCCAAATTCTTCTATGCAAAACAAGTATATTTTAACAACAACCGACTACTTCACTCGGTGGGTCGAAGCCATTCTATTGCGTAAAGTAAATGAAGATGCAATCATGGCCTTTTTGCAAGACCATATTATGACCAGGTTTGGAGTTCCAATTTCTTTAGTTTTCGATAATGCTACCTACTTTTCCTCCATTATATTAACTGCATTTTCTCATGAGAAAGGAATTAAGTTGCATTACTCTGCTAATTACTATCCATAGGGAAATGGTTTAGCTGAATCCACAAACAAGAATCTGATTAGGATTTTAAAAAATACAGTGATAGAAAATCAGAGGAGTTGGCACTCAACATTACCAAGTGCTCTTTGGGCTGATAGGGTCACCCCCAAGACTTCGTTAGGTGTGTCTCCATATACCCTTTTTTATGGGAAAGAGGCCATTCTACCCCCCAATATCATGTTACCTGTGGAAATTGAACCCATTGTTAGAACAATTACACTCACAACAATTGCCAATTACACATGCAAAATTACTCACAAAAGAGACTGAATATGGAGCTGAACACTAAACTGTATTGAATAAGTGTACAATAGCCAACCCTGTGAAGTCATAGGCTGCCACAATAAATAATTACATGAGGGATTCAAATGCATGAATATTCCATTCGAATCTAGTCAAAAGCAGGCTTACTAAATCTAAGCAAATCCCCCATAGGTGCATAAAGCAGTTTCCAAAACTGTCTAGGAGCTCACGAATTGGAAAAATAAATTAGGCAAGCTAAAGTGGATGGAAGGACAAATCATACATTCTTTTCATAGGAGAAAAGAGTGGAGGATGTGGAGGACAAAAAACAAGTTAACTTCACTTATTTAAGCTTTCCCATTTGCCTTAAAACACTGAAAAAGCAGGCAATAAAGCAGAAAAAGTAGACATGCGCTAGGGAGGCCAGGAATAAAGCAAATTTGATTCCAGGAGGTTTCCCAAGTGCTCCATGACTCAAAATTAGCAAGTTGGACCACTATGGATGTGTAGATGACAACTTGCATAAGGTGGAATATGGAAACTAGGAAAATAAGACAAAAATGGATTAATTAATGTCTAAGGTAGCTAACTATGGGTTGATTATTCTAACACCCCCCCCTTAAGCCTGACTTATGAGTAAAATATCAGAAAATTATAGGGCCTAGCAACAAGGCTTAGTCACCCCCCCTTAGTCACCCTTTACATACTGCATGTCCATTTAACCAAGGAAAGAGGCAAAAACCCAGTGGGAAAATCCTCCCTTAAACATGGACTGTAAAAAAAAATTTGGAAATATTGTCATCACTCATGCTTCACAGCATGATCAGTAATCCCCAACAGTGATTTGATATTGTTGAATGTCTTCTCACAAAAAACTTTGGTGAAGATATCAGCTACTTGGTCTGAAGATGAACAAAAGAGTAGGTGAATGGTGCCATCATGCACAAGCTGTTTGATGTAGTGCATATGGATCTCAATGTGTTTGGTTCTCTACTTCTGAACTAGATCATTGTAGATTCGAATGGTACTATGATTATCATAGTAGATAGTAGTTGAGTATTCTGATTTGAAGCCACACTCTCCAAGTAACCCTTGTAACCATAAACATTGAGTTGCTGCATTTACAACTCCTCTGTACTTTGCTTCTGTAGATGAGAGTGCAATGGCACTCTGTTTCTTGCTTGACCAGCTGATTGGCCCTTCTACAAGCATGAACACATATCCTAATGTTGACTTTCGATCTGTGTTGTCACCTGCCCAATCACTATCACTAAACCCAATCAAATCAAGATCAGATTTAGCTTTATAGAAGATCCCATGTGTCCTTCTTCCCCGAACAAAGTTAAGGATCCTTTTGGCTACTTTCCAATGGATCTCATGAGGCCGATCCATGTATCTAGAAGCCACACTTATTGCATAAGAAATATCAGGTCTAGTATGTGTAAGATACAACAAACATCCAATCAATTGCCTATACAGTGTATTGTTTACCATAGGTGAAGAATCAGCTTCTTCAAGCTTCACTCCTGAAAGGAAAGGAGTCTTGCTTGGCTTGCAATCCTTCATTCTGAATTTGTTTAGCAAATCCAAGGCATACTTGGACTGGTGCATCTTGATTCTAGATTTGGTTTGAGCAATCTCGATCCCCAAGAATTGGCTCAATAGCCCCAAATCTGTCATGGAGAAGGCTTGGTTCATTGCACCCTTCAAGGAAGCAATTTCATCCTTTGAGCCTCCTATAATGAGAAGGTCATCAACAAATAAAACAATGATCATTAATGAACCATTAATCAGCTTCAAATATACATTTGGATCTGATTTGCATCGAACAAAATTCAGTGATAGAAGAAAGCTATCAATCTTGGCATACCAAGCCTTGGGGGCTTGCTTAAGCCCATACAATGACTTCTTTAGCCTGCACACAAGAGATGGGTTAGTATAAAATCCTTGAGGCTGCTGCATGTATATCTCTTTAGTGATATATCCATTCAGGAAATCACACTTCACATCCATGTGATGTACTTCCCATTTCTTTGAAGCTGCAATGGCTAAGGCTATCCTGATGGAGTCCATCTTTGCCACTGGTGCAAAGGTCTCATTGTAGTCTATGCCATGAACCTGTGAATAGCCCTTGGCTACCAATATATCCTTTTACTTTATAGGTGAACCATCAGACGCAAATTTGGTCTTGTACACCCACTTACACTGAACTAGCTTCCTCCCTGGGGGAAGATAAACCAGCTCCCAAGTGTTGCTCTTCCGGAGTGAGCTGAACTCTTCCTTCATGGATGCTTGCCATATTGGATCTTTTGCTACATATTCATATGTTTTATGGTCTTATTCAATCATCAGATAGAATTTCTTAGCAAACATAGGATCTTTCATGCATAGATCACTCTCAAATTGAGATCTAGTCCTCCTAGGGTCATTAGGATTTCCAGCTAGTTCTCCAACTGCATGAATGGTCTTGGCTGCCCATTTTGGACTTGTAGGGATGTTAGGATCTAAAATAAAATCATCACTATTATACATATCAGAATCAGCATGTTCAACTATCTCTTCACTTACATTCAGAGGTTCTGGTGGTGAAGAGGATTCTCCAACTTCCACTGCTGCTAGGGGCTCTTCTTGAAACTGAACACACCTTTCAATGAAGGATTTGTTTGTGCTCAAATTGATCAGCTTGTACCCTTTTGAATTTTCAAAGTACCCAATAAATAGACACTCTTGGATTTGGGGCTGCAAAGCCTTTCTCTTTTCTATTGGAATTCTAGCCCAAGCCCTTGAGCCAAAAATCCTGAAATGGGTCACATCTGGCTTGTGCCCACTCCATTCTTCGAAAGGAGTCATACCATCAAGCTGTTTATGAGGCACCCTATTCTGTATATAGGATGCATAGTTTATATCTTTGGCCCAGTAATTTGGTGGCAAAGTCTTAGCCTCCATCATGCAGGTTTCCATCTCTTTCAGTGATCTGTTCTTCCTCTCAACAACACCATTCTGCTGTGGTGTGTAAGGGATATAATGCTGCATCTGAATACCTGCATTTGCACAATATTGAATAAAATTAGACTTGACATACTCACCACCATTTTCATATCTGAGGACCTTGAGTTTCCTCCCAGATTGGTTTTCAACCAAAGCCTTAAAGACTTTGAAGAGGCCAAAAACTTCAGAATTGTGTTTCAGGAAGTAAACCCAGCAATACCTGGAAAAGTCATCTATGAAAGTCAATGCACATTTGTCCTGACTGATTGACATATGAGGAAATGGGCCAGCAACATCACTGTGGATCAACTCAAGAGGTGCAGAGGTTCTCTCATGACTAGCTCTCTCAAATTTATGCTCTGGGTGTTTTCCTAGGATGCAACCTTGACAGACTCCTTGCAACCTATAAATTGCAAGATTTACAGGGTTGGGAAAAGAACTTACCAGTAAATGGTTTAGTTCTCAAACCCTATTTTTCCTAAGTTTTGTTTTTGTTCTTTTATCTTGTATATAAATAATTTGACTTGGCTGTTTACTTTGATTTATGTAGTTCTGTTTTGTTTTAGTTTAGATTTTGACTAATTTCAATAAAAGGAGGCAAACTCTTGGTTGCATGGAGAACATCATAATTCTGGAATGATTAAAGTTCTTGGGTGTAAGACTGTGTATTATTGTTTATCTGAAAGAATTTCTTCTATTTTAGTAGTTTTCCCGAATGGCTATGAACACATTGAAGTCCTGCTTAATCCTTGTAAAATAAACCAGAATCAAAGGTCTAGAATACTATTTTGAGGCTCCGTCCATCTCACATTTTAAAATGTCCTAGGGAGTGATAGCAAAGGGCCCATGGAAAGGAAGCAGGGTAAACATTATATTATAAATAAATGATCCCATGATAAGAATTGAATGCCAAAAGGCAGATAAGAGTCGAAATCTCCTATGAAAGCATTATGTATCAAAACAAAATATTGAACCATATAAGTACTAAATTGCCAAAAGTTCCTCTCCGTCCGTGAGCTGAAAATTGAACACATCTCTCACACAAAAGGACACTATGGATAGAGGAGCCTGAATCAAAAAATTCAGAAAGAAAGGCATGCAGGAGGACTCATATGAAAAGGAAAAAAGTTCAAAAGCACAAAAGGTGCAAAATGGCATGGGAATGAGGAACAAATGAATATTTCTGTTTACCTTATGCTATAATCCTGTGGTGTCCAAGCTGGCAGCTACCTGAAGACAGAGGTAACAAATGAAACTCATCTTCTTGGCCTTAAAAGAGTTATCTTGACTTGGAAATCTTGGTTTCCATTCTCCCAAATTGGACTATCATCAATGATTAAAAGTACATATATTTGCCATTTGAGAAATCCAGATATCTGGAAGAATTCAACATGTTCGTTTGTTGTTAAATAGTTTGTTACTCAAGAAATAATTGTCGAGAGTTATAGGTCCACCAAGTAGTCGCCAATTGTTGCAGTTGCAACTATCTCCCCAAATTTTTGAAATTTTGGACCCCCTTATTAATTTTTATCATTGCCTAGAATTGTTTGGATCCATGAACTCTATTTTTGTTTTCCTTTCGCTACAAGTTTGGACTATTTTGAGGTTAACTCTCTTCATGCTTTTCAGAAAATTGCTTATGTCTGAAACTGCTGTGGGTTGTGAAATTTAGAGTTTGGTTTTTTCCCTTTGATCTGCGATTTCTTTCTTTGTTCTCAGAAGCATATTTCTCATTCTAGCCACTGTTTCGGAGGCCATTTAACAACGTATCAGAGCCATGTTTCCTTAGGGATCCTCCATTGTGGAAGCTGAACGATGAGCGTTCTGCAGGATAGTCTTTGAATTCTCCGATGTCGTGTTGTATTGTTTTGACTTGTTTACATTATCGGAGGTTGATTGAATTTTGGGTCGAGGTTGTTTGATTTTGTGAAGCCGTTGCGTTGGAAATAAGTTTTTTTTTTTTTTGGGCCGCTGCATGACCTTAGGTTTTCTGAACACTTAACGTTTCATGATGATTTATGCGCCTTATAAAAATTTTTATGATTTTGATCGAAGGCTGTAGTCTATTTTCTTTCCACCATTGCGGCTCCCGAGCGAACTAAGTGTCCACCATATAACTGCTTCGCTCACCGATGCTTTGTCTGGGTTTCACCATTTTTGTCTTTTGACCATGAGGCCCGTAGTCTTTTCATCTTCCTCTATTGTGGCTATGTAATGCACTAACCTTCCGACGTTGATGTCGTTCTATTCGCTGACAGGGAACTTTACCGCCCAATGCTTTTGCGTTTAGTTATTCTGACTCCGATAGGCTTAATGGTCCTGTGGAACTCATTGTCTGTCTGAAACCTACCATTGTGGCTGTAAGTAAGACTGTTTGGCTGATGTATCAATGTTTCAAGCCGTCAATAAGGTTTTCCCTGCCGTCTTTTGAATGTTTAAACCCTGTTCGGACGTTGGTTGGTTTTTTATTCCTGTTAGGGCTTTCGCAACAAGAGTGCAGTACATAGTCTCATTTTGAGAATCAGTTTGTGTTGTTAGTATGGTTTAAGTTTATTGAAAATATGCAATCCTAATTAATGATGAAATGTTGTTTAACTATAGGTTGTTAGTTTTTCAACATTTAGGCTAGAATTATGTTAGGATCTTTTCACTGAGAGAATAACAAGCACAACAATAACATAAGCACATCACAAGAGACAAGAGACACAAAGAGTTTTGATCGGGGAAACCATAAATGGAGAAAACCCCGCAACTTCCTCTAAGATAGTATCACCACAAGATGTAAAACCCCAAAACAGAAAGATGCACTCCAACAACAGTAGTCTTCTTGTCCCAGTATATTTCCTTCTCCACTAGTGTGCCACACTTGAGAGAGCAAGTGATGTATTTCACAAGTGATAAATAGAGAGACTTTCACTCTCTATTTATATTCATCCGTTCACTTGAATTGCATTTTCACATGTAGGCTCAACCTAACAATGACTACTCCAGCCTACACCTTAATTAGTGTATAATAAATCAAGTGCCCCGAAACTATGGGGACTTACCTAATGACTTGGTATGACTTGTTTACATTATTAATCTTCTTGATCGAAACATCAGGGCATGATCACATGACTCAAATACATAATAGAAACATCCCAGAATAAACATCGGGTTACAATACATAAGATACATAGAAGAATACATTCCGAAGTTACATATACATCAACATAGGTGAACTCGGAAGATTCTTCAGATTTGCTACTGCGAGAAGACGTAGTTAAATGACAAAGCTGAGGAAAGTTGGCTAAAAGCGATAAGCAAAGTTTGTTCTGAAATCAACGGATTTAAAAAAGGGACAAATAAAAGACAAAGCGGAATCAATAGCAACAGAGGCCCCGTTTTTGGAAAAGGTTCAGTAGTTACTGAGCTGGTCCTGTTTTATGAAGTCCTCATAAGTTGAAATCTGAAAATGTAACACATTATACGAATCATAAGCACTCACAAACTGACAAAACTATGAGATTAAAATGGTTTGGGAAACCGAAAGGTCAGGGGGCAGGGGGAACCCAAAGGTTTTGGGGGTTTTTTGTATAAAGATAGGAAAGTTAGAGGGAATAGGGGGTTTTTTCCATGGAAAAACTTGTGAGTTGCGGTTTGTAAGAGGAACTATTTCATTTTACAATAAGAAATTGCAAATTTTGCCTATTGGAGAAGGTGCTGTGTGGAATATTCAAATGTAGTAAACAAAAAATGTTGAAGGGGAACTATTTCATTTTCAGCTTTTTGTCTATTAACTGTGAGATCGTTCTAACTCTTTGAACCTAAGTTCTTGTCTGAATGATCCTTGGTTTATTTTATGAAAATTTCCATTATGAGTGATAAATGTTGTTCATAAGCAATTGGCTATCTAGTTGTTAAATATCTTTAAATGTTCGTGTGTTTCTGAAAGAAGTGTCAGCTATCTGTGATTTCTTTTACAACGCATGCACAAAATACATTGCTCATTAATAAGTAATAATCTTTCTCCCTATGGATAGGTTAGGTAGTTAGTTTTAATTTCTTGCTGTGTGTGTGATTTAGATGCATGAGAGTTTAAGACAAGAGGTAAGAACTTGTGCATCACATTGTGATTACTCCTTGCATTCTCTATCAATCTGCATCTTAGGTAGGCACGTGCATATCATACTTAAAGTCAAAAAATACAAAAATATATATGGTGGACTGGGCCGCAACCGGTAAAACCTTTTATTTTTGTTACTTGACCTACGGTAGCCGGACCACAAACCGGACGGATTCCCTACACCAAACAGTCACGGGCTAGTTGGGAACGTTGACTGGGGAGAATCCCTTGCTGTTGTTTCTTGTGAATTTCCAAGCCTCAACAGGAACTTAACCTTACGTTTAGTTTTCTTGTCCCCCCCAGCATTACGACCATTCTTGTCATTACTATTAGCATTCTCATTCTTATTCCCACCCTTAAGATTATTCTTACCCTTCTTTCTATTCCGTCCGGGCTGCTGGTTACCCTTCAGGTCCGATGATTGCACTGAAAGTACACTTGTCGTTTGGGTGGGTTGAGACAAAGCCGTAGCTTGTCCCGAAGTAGATTGGTTGATTGACAATTGACTAACTTGTTTTGCAACCAAATCCATAGGTTTTGCACATGCACAACCCATAATTCCATCGGCATGTGGTCCAGGTTTGACTTTGGGGTCGAAACTAGAACACGGAGCATTGGTAATAATCTCATATAACAAACCGGACTGAGCATAAATCAAGTCCAGTTCCTGCACCCTAAAAAATTGCTTGTTCCTCATTCTGCACTCTGGATGTAGAAACATCCTTCGCTATATATGGCAATAACGACTTAAGGAACCATTCGAGGAGGAATTCCAGCGGTATAAAGGCTTTAATTAACCTCTTTCATCTACGCCATTCTTTGATATGATCCAAGATGTGTGTGGATTTATCCTGCCGAAATGTCGACAAGAGTTCATTACCAACGTCATAACGCACTCGTAGCTGGAAGTGGTTAACAAAAGTCATCTCTAAGTCATCAAACAAAGCGAATGCCCCCATAGGTATCTCTATATACCATTTCACAGCAGACCCTATAAGGGTGCGTTGAAATAGCCTTAAACGGATGGAGTCCTGGTGTAAGGAATTCAAAGAGCACCATATGTGAAAGGTAGTAACATGTTCGCTTGGATGCTCTCCCGTTTTTCCCTCGTACTTAGGTATGTCCAAGGGAAGCTTAGTAGGGACAGCCGGCCAAGCCGGGTCATGAGCTACATGATCATTCGTCAATATTGACAATTCACGAAGATTCAGCGTCGCAAGGAAAGGGAGCCTAGGATGATGAGGTCAATGGACCGCTCCCTGATAGTTCTGATTCACATAGGTCTGATTACCACCATTGCCTTGGCCATAGTTCCCTCCTCCCATTTGACCCGTATAGGGTGGCATGGAAGCACCATAGTGTGGTGGACCTTGACTATTAGGAGCTACAAATCCATAATTTGGAGAGTAAGCAGGTTGTTGATACCCGCCCCCATAAGGTGAAGAACCCAGTCCATACTGCGTCCCATAATAGGGTCCATAAGTCATCGCATGAGATGTCCCATGAGACACGCCGTAAGTAGGAACATATGCTCCAGAAGTAGGAATATACATTCTGGAAGTAGGAATGTGACCTCTGGAAGTATGAGCATGACCTCCCGAAACAATGTGTGGTACATGAAGCTGAGACACTACTGGTCTAGTAATCGCAGTACGGACATAACTCGTAGCAACGTTTCAGCCCGAAGGACCACGTGAATTAGGTGGAGGGTGAAAATTTGAAGAAATAGGGACAGAGGATGGAGGGATCTGTGTAATTATGTATGTATTATTCCCTATAGTCACTTGTCTCAAATATGGTATCCTAATGGGATCACTAACCCTAAACCTAGGAGGAATATGTGATGTAACTTCCACTGCCGAGATGGAAGGTGCAATGTGACTAGTGCTCCCAAACCTCTCCACATGGTAAGGAGTGAGAGTGCCCCCAGGCATAGTGTTAGGCTCGAACTCATATTTGACATGAAATGCCAAATCATGTGTGGGAAAACCAGACATACCATAACTACCATAACTAGTGCTCGCGGGTTCAAAATGAGTCTTGGCATCCTCTGGCATTCCATACCGGTAATACGTCAATGGGGGATAAACCCTAGAGTGAGTAGGCCTATCATGAAAGGTTCCTATCTTAGAAATCATAGGCCCTAACTCATCCAAGTCAGGTGAAGGATCGTAGGTAGGAGTAAAATCCCCATCTTCCACTTGAATGGGAGAAGGTGGTTGAGGAATACCTTCTATATGGTCTCCCATGGTGTGTGAATCAATGTGCGAAATAGTCTGCCTAGACTGTCTAGGTCTCTCTCCCAAAGGAGGAGGAGATGTAGAAAGAAAAAGTCCTGCTAAACGATGAGAACGGTGAGGAGCCACACCCAAATCCACAATGACTCAAAAAATAGAAAAGACTCTCTATTTACGCAAACCCTAGGCAAGCTATCATGCATAGAGCAATCACCAATAAAATATAAATCCAAATGCAAGCAATCAAGGGTAGGATAAGTGATCTCCCAAATGAAGCAGGTATGTCTCACCTAAGAGAGGCTTGAGACTCCCATACATAAAAAGCGAAGGTATGTAACCAATTATTGTGGTCCTTAGCTTTAATACGTAAAGCGACTGTGCTGTCCGACCCCAACCTGGCTGAGACACCCACAGAATAACCCCTGCAAAGTACCCTCTCAATATCATAGGTAAGGCCACTAAGGTCACCTCAATATAATCAATTCTCGGGCGGACAGTCACAGGTGGCATTAACCGTATGGGTAGGGTAGCAAAGCCCGAAACTCTCGAAAGAGCCCCCAGATACGAATACAATCCTGGAAATATCTCCGGTGCTACTCAGTTATGACTAGGGGTCATCCCAATCAATAACCGCTCACACTTCGTCGTGCTTAACTCCCTTTTGAGAGGAGGATCCTGAGAAACACTGGTTATACCAAGGATTTCACACACTCACCTAGACAGACACATACATGTTGTTGTTTAGTGGTCTTGGAGAATTTACTCACAATGAACTATTCCAAGACCCTAAAACCTAATCTTGTTGGTGCACCCTATAAAAGAAAAGAGTGTAGTTCATTTTAATTAAGCGTTGATTTTAATTGGCTTTATTACTCAAAAGAGGGATATGGTCGTGCAACTAATGGAGTTATGACACAACATGAAGTAAAATGCACACCTAACAATCAATGCAAATGCATTGTGTCCATGAAAATAGGGTATGCTACTATGTGAAATGCACAATTTTTCTTCAAATGATTAATGCAAGCTTTCCTATATGAAATCTTAACTAATACTCCAAAGCAAATCTAGTGCAAGTACAATGCAAAATCCAAAATGAAATGCATGATGATAAGAAAATATTTTTGGATTTTTTGAAATAAAATGAGATAGAAAAAGCAAAAGAATGATTCTACAACCCCCAGAATCTGCAAGCACACTCAAATAGCACTCAAGCAAAGCACTAAGGTAAAAGAAATCTAATGCACTAATCCCAAACAAAAAATAAAAAATGCCATGACAAGAACCTTCTTAAAAAAAATTTACCCTAAAAAAACATCTCTGGTCAGAAACAGAGGTATAAACAGACTCAGGCAGTGTCAAAGGATACTCAGCAACAATAAAACTTCACCCAGCAACCATTTAACTTCCACTAAAAGGCAAGACTAAGGGCATACGCGACTGTTGTTAGTTTTTCAACATTTAAGCTAGCATTATAACAAGATCTTTTCACTGAGAGAATAACAAGCACAACAATCACATAAGCACATCACAAGAGACAAG
>LPNX010551469.1:0-11100 GCA_001517045.1 Pseudotsuga menziesii | reverse complement strand
TTATCTCTCAAAATACCTTACCCATTGTTTGTGCTAGAAATTGTTTCCAGACTACAAAGAAACAAGCCAACACAATCTCAAATATTCAATCAAGCAAAACTAGGTTTTAGGATTTCTGAAAGGATTTTCTGGTTGTGAAGTTTGGTGAAAAACAGTGAATACATTCATGAGCCAAATAGGAACTGAATCATAAGTAAAGAAGAATAGAGATGCATAATATAATTACCAGGTATCCAACATAACATGACATTGAAGTTCATTCACAACTCACAAGCACTACCAGCATACAAACCATAAACCAGCAATGAATTTATCAATTATGTAACTAAACAAGCTAAAAATGAAGCCAAGACATAGACTAAAGGGTAGAAAGGATCATCTATTTCATAATTATGTTCATCAAATACACATGAGAGCTAAAGTACTTAGCTCATTAATAAGTCCAAAAGCCCTCCTTAAGCCATCCAAAGATTAGAACCCCTTCTTCTCTTTCTGATCTTCCTAAATACTATTTTTCAAAATTCAGTTACGGTCTAAACCCTAACTGTTTTCAGCCTACTCATTGATAGGATAATTTCAAAATTATAATTACAAAATAAAGTATTTTTCAAAAAACATAACAAGTAACTACTTAGCTAACAATACTCAAAGGTCTTTAGCAGCTTCTGCTAATAAAGCTATCCCATCTAAGGCTTGGGCTGTTTTCCCAGCTTTTTGCTGCTCAGCTTCCATATCTCTCATCCTTCTTGTAAGCTCCTTATTCTACTGCTGTAGGTTTTTGATCATCAGTTTCAATTCTGCACACTGAAAATCTGTGCTTCTTTTCCTTTTTAGGGCCTCCTTGGAAACTGCGGTAAGCTCTTGGTAATGATCATTCACTTCCTGTAAGTCCTCCCTGAGTCTTCTATTAGCTAGGATTAAACCATCATTTGTTTCTTGCGTGTACTCCATTTGATGCTTATATTGCTTGATGGTTCTTTGCAAATTTTCCTTTTCTGAGTCAAAAGATTTTCCTGCTGTTGTATTTTGTAGCTCACTGGGAAGCCATGGGATATTCAGTTTTCTGAGGATGTCCTCATCCTCAGGAAACAGATCTGTAGAAATACCATGAACATTTGGATTTTCTTGATTGTATGTTTCATCTGGTGCATTTTCATCCATTAACAACTTATTTTTTAAATAAGAAGCTTCCATTTCTTCTTTCTGTTGTTCCTTCAACATTTCACCTCTTAATTCCAAAAACACAGCTGATAGTTTGGTTTCGGTAAGGTTGGACTCTTCTACTGTCTTCAAGGATGTTTTGGATTTTCTGTTACCTTTGCTAGATTCTACCTTTTCATCTGAAGAAGAAGAATCAAGCACATTTACCTCTTCTGTGTTTAACTTAGGGTTTAGTATCTTTTTCATATTCAGCCTCAATTTGTTTTTTGATCTGGTTTTGTGTCTCCATCCCGAGGAAAACTATCCTACCATCTTTAAACTCTTTCTTTGATGCATGATAGAGGCATATTCCTTAACCTTGATCTTTTTTTCTTTGGCATGACTATCTTATCTTCTTTACTGGAGAATTCTCTGTGTATTCCAACCCTAGTTTCATCATTGACAGTCAATTCATCTCCTTCCAGCAAGTATCCTTCATCTTCAGATAAAATTGTAATTGGGCTTCTTTGTTGGACTTTGGTAATTTCTTCCTCTTCTACAACCTTCTGTGTGAAGACAAATTTTGCATCCATGAGTGCTTCTGCTGGTGCTTTATTTTGAATAGGCTGGGTTTTCTTTTTAATAAACAACAAACTTTTTCCCTTACTGTCAGCTGAAGGTTGCTAAGGTTCATAATCTCCCTTTAAAGGTTGTATAACTTCCTCAAGTTTAACACATTTTTTATCTTCAGCCTTGACTTTTTTCCCTAATTTTCTAATTAGGGTTTGTCCCTTATCAATATGCGTTTTGGTAGGTTTTTCTTCCCGCTTAATTTGGAACCCAGACCAAAAGAGAAAGTAGTCCCAAGTCTTCCCTTCTCTTTGCAGAACAGTTCTTATAATAAGCTTGATCAATCCATGATGGAAGATGGAATGTGTAGTGTGATCATGATGCTCCTTGATCCTACTTGACATTTTATGCAAACTTTTTAAAAGGAAGAAAGGGAGACTCATCCTTCATTCACCAGCGAGGTGCTGTAGGAACCTAAAATGATACTTGAAGAAAAAAGCATACCTCCACTCACAGGTAATGTAGCTTTGTAGGACTTTGATGGGCTCTACCCATTCATCTTTGAAATTCTGGATGAGCACTCCCTTTCTCCAGTATGGAACAA
This sequence comes from Pseudotsuga menziesii, assembly GCA_001517045.1. Lineage (NCBI taxonomy): Eukaryota > Viridiplantae > Streptophyta > Pinopsida > Pinales > Pinaceae > Pseudotsuga > Pseudotsuga menziesii. The sequence goes on along the minus strand of LPNX010551469.1, from coordinate 8,786 downwards.
TGCCAGGAAAAAGATACCTTTGGGCATTGAAGGTGAATGGCACCTTTTTGAACCAAAGCTCTCCTTCATTCCTGACTCCTATTGCTTCAGCCACCAACTCTACAGTTAATTTGAATTTCAGAGTGTCAAATAATACTGTATCTTGGTTATAACATTTAGCAAATTTATGAGAAACTCCGGTGTTATATCCATAAATATTCTTAAAGAAGTCCAACCATCCAACATTCTCAAAGAGCTCTGTACAACCTGGAAATTTTTCAATCCAATTCAGTTCAGTGGGTTCAGCCCTGTTGGTCTTCCCACTTTTCTTCATCTGCTTTCCAATGGCTGAATGATGTTTCTGTGTGATTTTAAGACCCTATTAATGACCTAACAACCCTTTTTCTCTCAAGTTTTTAGAGTTTTGACAGTTAGCTTTCTTCTGATTCTTCTTGGTTGTTTCTCTCAATGTTTTAACAGTCTATTCTATTGTCAATACAAGAAATGTTTTGCACTGATCTTGAGTAATTTAGGTCAACAGAGTACCAAAAGTATTTTACAAAGTTGCTGCTGAACTTAACTAACATCCAAAATGTTCATCTAAATGCCAGACCATCTCTGGAACCCATAGAGATATCTATGTGTTATGATTCTGCATAAATAACACCCTTGGCTCCTTCTAATGCCACTAATAAACTATCTATTTGTAATAAGGAATTTGCATTAGCACTCTCAACTGCTCACTTCTTAGATTCAGATTGCGATTGCTTAGCTAGAGGATGAGATGATATGAGAGCAATCTTATGTGTGATAATTTTTTGCTTCAACTTGCATTTAGCACAAAACCAATCAGACTCTGGACATACTCAGAAAAGGTATGTATGCAATAGATATGCTCAGCTAACTCATTGCATTGATTATAGGTAACAAGTGAATCTGTCAAACTATGGTCGCCACCAATAGTACAGACCTTCACCTTACCATGTTTGCTGGTCTTGACAAGGAAATTTGTTTAATGTAACTGTTGTTCTTCAACTTATCATTTGCCAAAACATCTAAAACCTTTTAGACTGATCTCTCATCATTGGGATCTTGTTAACAACATGAATTTATGTTTTCTTTAACCAATTTAACATAACAAGCCTTAATGGAAAACCCCCAATTTAGCAGGCCATGACCAATTTTACGCGGAATACCTCACTCCCGGCTTGCTACAGGTGTTTAAAATTGATCTTGGGACTATCTGAATGTTGAATTTAATCGTCCAGGTGTGTTGAATTCTTCATCCTGCTTCCAACTGTCGCGCTCAGGAAACCCTAAATTTTCTCTTCAACTGCAAATTCTGAAGTCTAAGCAATTTGTCTTCAATCCACTTCTCCACCAGCTTCATAATTCCTATGTGGAGAACCTCTTTCCCATCAATGTTGGTTCCTTCCTCTATCTGTCATGATTCACCCAGCCCTAACTGTTGACGGCCACGATCTCCTTCATGTCATAGACCACACCTGTTTGCATGATTATTTATGATGAAACACGTATCAAACCCATCTACACATGTGATTAGTCATCCAAGAGAAGAATAATGGGAGAAATTGGCATAAAAACTGTCAAATTTAGCGCCCGCGATATTCTTGTAGTGCCACAATGTAAATTTTTAACCGTTGCGTTACAAGAATGTTTCAAAATCAAATTTGGTGCTTTCTTAGTCATTAATTCCATTTTAAATAAAGTTTATATGGTAAACTTTGATCATGGTGCTATTTGTGAAACCTTTAATCAACATATGTCCTATAAAACCCTTCAGAACCATAAGAAAAACAAAACATAATGAAATGCTAAAAGCAAAAATCAAAATTTCACTTAAAACCAAAAAATCCCTAAAGTAAGAAAATGAGAAAACTTAAAATAAAAATCACAAGCAACATATAAGAATGAAGAAAACAAGTTCATGACTTAACATCTAGCTCCAGCTGTGGGATGAGGTCCTCCCTATGAGGCTTCAAGAACCTGTAGACCAGTGCCTTCTTTGCTGCTACCTACTAGTCTGTAAAATTTCCATTGGGTTATGGAGTCCTTATTATGCACTACTCACACTGGTATTTACAATGAAAAGTAAAAATCTCCTCAAAGACAGTAAAAATGCTTGAGGAATCGTCCATTGACTGGACTTGACAATTCCTCACCTTCCAAAGACTGCAGGACAAAAGTGTTATTTTCCATAATTTTAGACACTAGGAAAGGGCCAAACTAGAGGTTGTCAAATTTACCATGCTTCCCTTTTTACTCTTTCCTGGCATCCCACCTCAAAACCATATCACCAACTGATAAAGTGTCTTCTTTGATTTTCCTGTCAAATCTGCTTTTGATCTTCAATCTATATAAATGTGCTTTTTCTTCCACCTTTTCCCTGTTTTCATGCAATTCTATCATCTCATAAATCCCTCTCTCCATGTCATTTGGTTCTTCCTGACAATTCTGAAGAAATTTCATTACCGGGATGCCCAATTGAATAAGAAAAATTGCATCTATGCCATATACTAGTTGGAAAGGAGAAGTTCCAATTGCTTGTTTGACTGTTATCCTATCAACCCATAAGGCATATTTCAGCATAGAATCCCATGATCTCTTATTATGCTTCAGTAACTTTTTGATACTCTGAATGATTTTTTTATTTGAGGATTCAGCTAAACCATTACCTTGAGGATAGTAAGGAGTTGAATGTTTCAGCAAGATACCATTCTTTTCACAAAATGCTTCGATTGCCTTAGACTTTAAAACCTTTGCATTATCACTTACTATTTTCTGAGGACACCCAAACCTACTAAGGATATTTTCTTCAATTAAATCCATAATTACTTTGTCTGTGGCATTCCTAGTAGGGATGGCTTCCACCTATTTGGTAAAGAAGTCTGTTGCAGTTAGAATCCACCTGTGTTGTCCTGAGGAAGATGGATTTATTTCCCCTATAAAATCCAGACCACGTTGCTAAAAACGAACACTTACTGCAATAGGTTTTAGGGGTAATGACAGCAATTTTTGTTTTCCAGCAAACTTCTGACAAGGGATACATGCTCTTACCTGCTGATATACATCTGCATACAAAGAGGGACAATAGTACCCAGCTCTTAAAATCTTGTATGTTGTTGTCTTCCAGTACTTGTGGCCTCCACAAGCACCCTCATGAGATTCAGAAATCACTCCTTCAATTTCAGATTTATCCAAGCATCTAAGTAGAATACCACCTGGGTCCTTCCAGAATAACTTCTCTTCTACCAGACAATACTTAGTAGATTTAAGCTTTAATGATCTAGAAAATTTTCTATCTAAATGCTCAGGACATTGAAAAAACAACAAAAAATACACAATGTCTGCATACCATGTGGGTGCTGAATAATAGTCCATGATCTTCTCTTTTTCTAAAATTGCTTGATCTTATTCCTGAGCTAACTCTTCAGCCATGACATGAAATCCCAGAGCTTGACAATTTGATTCAGCCGTCAGCTTGGATAAACCTTGTCCCTTAACTAGTTTGGTAGGTCTGATATCTACATCGTACTCCATGATTTTAGCAATCCACCTGCCCCTTTTTCCTTCACTATCAGGCTGTGTTAAAACATCTTTTACAGTAGCATTAGGCATAATTGAAATAAATTTAGAATGCAGAACATAAATTTTGAAAAACTTTAAATATTTTACCAAAGCATAGGCCTGCTTTTCTAAGATACTGTATTTTAGTTCAGAATCCCTGAGAGTTTTGTTGAAAAATGAAATAGGTTGCTCCAGTCCTTCCTTATTCTTCTACAACAAAACATCTACTATTGTATCCTCTGATGCAAATAAGAATGTGAGAAATTCTCTGGTAAAATATGGGCTTACTAATACAGGAGCTTCAGTAATATCCATTTTGATCTTCTCAAATGCATTCTTTGCGTCAGTGGTCCACCTAACTTCCTGATCCTTTTTCAGCATGACTGTGATCTGTTTGATAGTATCAACAAAGTTTGGTATAAACCAACACAGAAAGTTTATTTTACCAATGAAAGATCAGGCATCCTTTTTACTCCTCGGTAAACTTATTTTCAATATAGCTTTTAGCCTTCCAGGATCAATTCTTATACCATCAGTAGACACTAAATGACCAAGTAATTTACCTTCCTATACAGCAAAGTGTGACTTCTTTGGATTCAAGGACAAGCCAACTTTTCTACATTTCAGGAAAGTCTGCTTCAAATGCTTCAAATTTTCATCATCTGATTATGAGAAAATAGTAATATCATCTAAGTATATTACCACAAACTTGTCCTTTTCTTCGACAAAAGCAATATCCATATCCCTCTGAAAAGTGGCTCCAACGTTCATTAGACCAAAGGGCATCTTATCATACATGAAATCTCCCCAAGGAGTTGTAAAATTTGTTTTCTCCTTATCATCACGATGGATAGAAATATGATTGCACCCTGAGAAACCATCAACCATAGAGATCCTCTTTGCCCCGACTACTTGCTGCAATATTTGCTCAATTTTAGGCAGAGGATAATTTTCCTTTAACGAAGATCTGTTCAGATTTATGAAGTCAACACACTACCTAATTTCTCCATTCTTTTTCCTAATAGGGACTAGATTAGCCACCCATGAAGAATACCCGAGGGGCACTATGATCTTGGCATCCAACAACTTCTTCACTTCTTTTTCAATAATGGGAAACAAGGCTGGGTTAATCCTCCTTAATTTCTAACGAAAAGGTTTTACATTTGGTTTTAAAGGGACTTCATGCTGCATGATTCTTGTGTCATAAGTTCTCAATTCCTCATAAGACCATGCAAAGACATCCACATGTTCTTTTAACAATTTAATATACCTATTTCTTTGTTCAGTTGTAAGTGATTTAGAAATTTTAAACATTCTAGGATGTTCTGCAGAGCCAATGTTACATTCTATCACATTCTCTTCTGAGGATTGTACAACAGGCTTTAAAAGTGTATCATCTTTCATAAATATTCTTTCCAGAGGTACCAAACCTTTTGGGATGAAGTTGCTCTTTACTTCAATAATTTTATGTCCAGCTATTTTATTTTCAGCAATCTCTTCCGCCTCTTCATCCCCTTCATCTTCGTCTTGATCAATCATGGAATTTGAAAACTCATGTGTAAGATCTAGAAACCTTTTAATATCAATGTCATCTTCAAACACTCTCCACTATTTTACATTATCAGGTATAGATGGTCTGTACCTAGCTTCAATGGGATATCTCAACTGAGTGGTGTTGGGGATTCTAAAGTGTGTAGTAGCCAAGGCCAATGAACTTGCAATCTGATTATGGTCTCTTGGAATATAGGTAATGTTAAAATCTACAAAATAATTTTCAATCATGTCCCATACCTCATTTCGATATACTTTCAGCAAACCCTGCTTCACTTGATACTTGTTCTTCACCTGCTAAACAACTAATTCAGAGTCGCCAAATTCAAAAATCTACTGAATGCCCAAATCTTTGGAAGCTTTTAATCCTAATAGCAAAGATTCATATTCAGCTATGTTATTTGTAGTAATAAACTCTAGTTTATACATCATCTTTACTATTTCACCTCCAGGGGAAATAAGAAGAACCCCAGCTCTTGCACCTTCTTTGCAAGAAGATCCATCAAAGTATAATTGCCACAGCTCATCTTCTTGTTCTCTACTGCATTTTACTGGCTGTTCCTTTTCAACCTGTAACAAATCAGCAGTATTGTCTTCATCACTAAAATGTAACATGCAATTACCCAGGTCTTTATCAACAGCATACAGTGGATGATTGGTAGGGTTCTTGTCATCTATTACAATATAGGAAAATTGAATCTCTCTATACAACCTTATGTTTTCTCCTCCAAACACAGGAATAGTAGCATAAGATAAATCCATTTGTAAGGTTCCCTCGACTTTCTTTACCCAAGACCTAGAGAGAAGTAAACCAAATTTAGGGGTGATATCAGCTACCACTACATCCATGATGACACTTTTCATAGGTAACTGAGCCAAACTGACAACCATGTCCTTTATTACCCCTAAACACTTCACTGCTCGGGAATCAAATGCATACAAATCATTATATGGCTTAGTAATACTCAGCCCTAAAGCCTCCATAACAGCCTTTGGCATCAAATTGTGGGATGCTCTCGAATCTAACAAACAATTGTGTATCATTTGTTTATGAACTGTCAGAGTGATGTAGAATGGAAGTGAAGCACCTGCTTCATTTTCAGCCTTTTTAGCCATGGCTGATCCAATGAAAATCTTAGGATTTCTGCTTGCAAATTTACAGTATCAGAAATAGGCTGATTGCTTGCTGAATTAATCATCTTAAGGACTGATTCTTTATATGAAGGGTTTTTCATCAATTCAGTTAAAGGTACAGAAATCTTTAAATTTCCCAATTCATTTTCCAGGCTGAAATTCTGCACAGTTTTATTTACATCTTCAGCCTCCATGTTCTTCTTTTGTTTTTCTGAAACTTGTTTTTTCTCTGTCACATGATCAGATGGCTGCTTAGTAGGGGAAGCTACCTTCTTCTTTGGGATTTGTACTACCTGTTTCGGACCTGATCTAATATTTACAATCTTCTTGATTTCATTTTGACAGACTTCAATAGTTACAACAGTCATTTTCAGACCCAAATCATCTTCTGTTTTGAACATATCAGCATTATAACATTTTTCATTTAGAAACTCTTCAGTGACAAAACCCCCAGACAATCTTTCTCCAAAATGGTTCATATCTTCGTCAGTATCTTCAAATATTAATTAATCATCAACCTCTTCTTCATCAGCAACATTGTTCTGAAGAGGTGGTGGTACTCTTTGGTCCTCATTTCCTCTCCTTTCCCGCTGAATATCATTATTCCTGCATTCTCTAGGCATGAAACGAGGAGCAAATTGTCTCCTGAACTGGTTATGATTGTTAGGATTTCATTCACCTTCTGGAACAGGCTTGCTGGAATTTTTCTCAAGCTCTAATTTGTTTAATTTTGTAGTCAAATTTTTCATCAACTTAGCCATTTCATCAATTTTCCCTTTAGCAGAATGAGAAGCAGAACTTCCTGGGGCTACTTGCTTCTTTCCTTTTCTATCATAAAGCTACTGATTTGTTTCCTTCTTCAATCTATTGGAAGCCAGTATGTTAGATTCTACCTCCAATGTTGCATTCTACATATTCGGTAAAGAAATAGGTCTCCTCTCTCTTAGGAGTAAGGAAAATTCATGATCGAAAGCATTTGCATATGTAAGTTTTGTAGAAGTTTCTATAGGCTTTATTTCTACAGGAATTCTACTATACATTTTGTTAAACCTCTTTGAAAAATATGTAATAGTCTCATCCTTTTTCCTCCTAAGGGATCCAGACTCAGTTATGTAGTATGTATGGTCTTTGGTGTCTCCCCATTGTCTCATGAAAAGATCACCAAGTTCTTCAATGATAGTGATAGAGTTAGCAGGAAACTCCCTGAACCATTTCCTAACATCTCCATCGAGGCTTTGCATGAACATTCCCATCCATACATCCTTGGCCTCAATGTTTTGGTTATCAACATAACTAAGGAAAGCTTCCCAGTGTTCTTCAGCAGTAGTTTCCCCCTGTCCATTAAACCTAGGCAAATATTTTTGATAGTCACCTCTAGGAAGTGCATTTAAAGGGTGCGGCAAGACCAATGGTGCATATCTGGCTGTAACCATCTGGTCCATCATGTCTATGGGCTGATTTTGGGCTGCCATTTTTGGACTGAATGACTTTGGTGATGAAGAGGTTTGACTGGAACTTGGCTGAAAGGGGATTTTACCTAATTTCAGCTGAAAAAGAGGTATCTTACCAGGAGAAGCAGTTTTAGCTTTTCTAAAAGATTGAGGATTAGTAAAAACCTGGAAACTACTATGAGGAATTATAGGCTTTAACCAGGATGAAACTTCTTCTTCATTTCTAAACACAAATGAAGGTGATGAACCCTCCAACTAGTCAGGGTCATATAAAGATGATAAAGACTGAGACCTTCTAATATTTCTTGCAGTCTTCAATATATGTTCAGGATCTGTAACACCCAACTGCAATGGTGAAATAGGTCTTCTTCTAGTTCCAACTCCCCTAGTATCCACTATGTCAAACTTGGTGAAAAGTAGTCTTAAAGATACGTTGGTTTAAGTTCACCTCTTAAAACCAGTAAAATGATAAGTATCCCAGGGAAAAATCTGTTTTCAAATTCGTTCCCCGGCAACGGTGCCAAAGATGTTTGTGCCAGATATTGTTTCGAGACTACAAAGAAACAAGCCAACACAATCTCAAATATTCAATCGAGCAAAACTAGGTTTTAGGGTTTCTGAAAGGTTTTTCTAGTTGTGAAGTTTGGTGACAAATAGGGAATACATTCATGAGCCAAATACAAACTGAATCATAAGTAAAGAAGAACAGAGATGCATAATATAATTACCAGGTATCCAACAGAACATGACATTGAATTTCATTCACAACTCACAAGCACTACAATCATACAGAATTGTTCATCATATAGAATTAATAAGTCCAAAAGACCTCCTTAAGCCATCCAAAAATTAGAACCCCTTGTTCTCTTTCTGATCTTCCTAAATACTGTCTCAATCTCTTTCTCTCTCTAAAACCCTGACTCACAATCTCTCTCCCTCTAAGCTCCTAAAACTCAACCACTCTCTCTCTCTCTCTCTCTCTCTCTCTCTCTCTCTATCTATCTATCTAAAACCCTAACACCCATTAATTTTCTCTCTATGAACCCATAATCTCCAATCTCTCTCTCTCTCTCTCCCTCTCTC
>LPNX010551449.1:698486-719094 GCA_001517045.1 Pseudotsuga menziesii | reverse complement strand
CCAATAAACGAATTTGCATGAACTGACGTAATAAGGTAGGATTACGCACCTGATAAGCTCGATTGAGCTGGGAAACAACCAACTGAGAATCCAAACGGACCTCAAGCTAGGTGATGCCTCGTGACAAAGCATCACATAAGAGCTCAATTACAGCCCTATACTCAGCAACATTATTAGAAGAAGGACCTAGACAAGCGCCTCCCACGGCAACAAGCTGTCCTGAGGGGGAATAGATAACCCATGTTGCCGAAGCCAGGTTACAAGTGTGACAGCTGGTGCCATCAGAAAAACCTACATACATCTCGGAAGACATCTGCAACAGCCAGCAGATAGTATAAAAAATGAAACTGACAACCTAATGTACATAAAATACATACACTAATATACAAGAAAAAGTGCTAAGCCTAAGCGTAGTACTTCTTCAGGTAGAGCCCATTTCTAGGCTCAAGCAGCTTATTCCCATCATAATCCACTAATTCATATGCGCCTTTACTCAAAACTTTATACACGACATAGGGTCCTAACCACATGGCCTTGAATTTTCCTTCCCCTAGAGGCTCTTTATCTTGGTCCCAGAGCAAGACAAGTTCCCCTTCAGAGAAAACCCTAGGTTTGACCGTTTTATCATATTGAGATTTAACCCTATTTTTATGAGCCTAATTTGCAGTCAACGCATCTCTATGTTGTTCATCAAGGTGTTCTAAATGGAGCAACCATTCCTCAAGCTCAGTCGTATCAGGTAGCACATGAATAACTATCTGCAAGGATGGGATTTCACATTCAATCGGCGTAATAGCTTCCACCCCGTGAACGAGTTGGAAGGGGGAAAAACCTGTAGCAGTCTTTACATTGGTTCGATAAGCCCAAAGAGCAGGATATAACATGATGTGCCAATTCAAGCGGGCTGCATCAATAGTACGTTTGAGGATAGTTTTAAAAGTCTTGTTTACAGACTCAACCTGACCATTTGCTTGCGGATAATATGGAGAAGAATGTTCTTGTCGGAATCCGAGCATGGTGGTCAGTTCTGTCATCATGTTATTTTGAAAATGACTGCCATGGTCAGTGACAATCACTTTGGGAATACCAAACCTAGCAATAATCTGATTAAACACGAAGAAAGCTGTTGTTTCCCCGTTGTCTTTGAAAGTAGGCATTGCCTCTGCCCATTTTGTGAAATAGTCAACAGCGACAATGATGTATTTATGCCCCCTAGCCGAGGCTGGGTTGCATGTCATATAATCGATCCCCCATTTCATGAATGGGCCTACCAAGATAACGGGAAACAAGGGAGCAGGATGTGACCGCATTTTCCTGGTGTAAAGCTAACACGGATGATATCGTTTCACTGCTTCCACGCAATATTTAAAGATGGTGGGCCAGAAATACCCGGCACGTAATATCTTCTAGGCCGTTGCTAACCCAGATAAATGACCCCCACATGCTCCGCTATGGGAATCATTTAGGACAATCTCCACTTCCTCATGAGTAAGGCAACAACACAAGACAGAATCTACCCCTCTTCGATATAATGTATCTCCTATAATGAGGTAGTTTTTAGCATGAAGGCGTAACTTACGTCGGTCTTCCCTAGAGTAAGTGGCAGGATACTTCAAAGTCTGGAGATATATAAGAATATCTCCATACCAAGGATCAGAGGTGGATATAAGGAAGATGTGCTCATCTGGGAATGAGTCATCTTCAATCGCTACATCTTCTTCGGTAGGAAATTCTGCTATAAGCTCAGCAAAAACTAAGGACTTCTTGGATTTAACAGATTGGAAAACCAAGTCAATCTCTTGGAGAATGACTATCCACTTATTGAATTTTCCCCCAACAATCCGTCGGGATAAAACATATTGGAAAGGGTTTACATCGGCCACTACAGTAGTGGTCCTTAGTAAGATGTAGTGCCGTAACCTCTGTACAGCATAAATAGCTGCTAAGGCTAACTTCTCGACGTGGGAGTACTTAAGCTCAGGTCCAACTAGAGCACGGATAAGATAATAAACAACATGCTCAACGAGCTTGTCGTCCTCCTGAACTAGCACTACCCCAATGGTAGACTCCAACGCGGCCAGATATAATATAAAATCCCTAGAATAATCTGGTGGGCGTAATAAAGGAGCTGACAACAAGGATTTTTTCAATGCCTCGAACGCGAGTTGTGCAGTTTCATCCCATACAAATGGGGTGTCCTATTTAACCAGGCGCATGAAACCTTTAGTGATCTTGGCATAATTAACGATAAAACGTCGAAGGAAGTTAGACTTTCCTTATAGACTCTGAAGTTGCCTAAGAGAACGAGGAGGAGGCAGATTTACTATGGCCTCAACTTTTAAAGGATCCACCTGAATGCCTCTACTAGAGACAATGAATCCAAGCAATCTTCCTGACTCGACGCAGAAAACACACTTGTGGGGATTCAAGCGAATTTTACAGTATCTGCATCTCTCAAAAATCAACCGTAAATGATCTGGATGTTGGATCCTCTTGCGAGAATGAGCGGGAAGATCATCAAGGTAAGGCTTGACAATGGATTTTATGTCGTGAAAAGCAAAGTTCATGGCTTGTTGAAAGGTTTCCCCCGCATTTTTCAATCCGGAGGGCATTTTCCTATACGCAAATGTACCCCAAGGGAAAATAAAAGCAGTTTTATGCTGGTCTTCCGGTTTGATTTGGATTTGATTGTAGCCGAAAAAATCGTCCATAAACGAGAATACCTCACTTCCCACACATGCATCTATGATCTGATCAATAAATGTTGTGGGGTAGTTGTCCTTAGGACAGGCTTTGTTAAGGTCTCTAAAGTCCGTACAAACGCAAATATTCCATTTCTTTTTATCAACAGGAACTGGGTTGGACACCCATTCAGTCAAAGCTATGGGATATATAAAACCTGCTTTCAACAGCTTTTCAACCTCTACCTTCACAGCCGCCACTTTACGTGGGTTCACAGGGCATAATTTCTGCCGAACTGGCTTGGCATCAGGATAGGTTGGGATCTCATGTTGAACAATAGATGGATCAATTCCCGGCATCTCCTCATATGACCAGGCAAAGATATCACGGAATTCCTTGAAAAGGGCAGTATAAATGGCAATCTCCTCCGGAGAGCAGTTTGCACCTATATAGATATTTTCCACGACATCTTGTTTTACAGAGATGTTGATCGGTATAGTGGTGGAAATTTTTTCCATATTCCCCTCGGCAAACACTCCTTCCCTAGGTAAAGGGTTGACAGGTGTATCAACATCATACGACAGTCTCACATGAAACTCTTGGTTTTCTATCTTGCTTAGCTCTGGAAGGAAATAAGATCGGTGATGAAGATCCTCACATATCTTATCACGTGCACACATAACTTCCAGAATAGCTTCATCGGAAGGTAAAATGGTGTCTAAGCAATCTATGGAATGTAAAAAGTTTTCTGCCCATGCGGGCAAGTAGACTTCTTCCAGATCATCCAAGACTGTAAGAGGATCTGGAATGGGATCAACAGTGGTTTGGGTAATAGCTTGATACGCCACTTCCACTGCAGATAAGGGCACTTCCGGTTCCTGAGGGGTTGGGAGAACCCAAGGATCAGTCCTATCGACCATCGAATCAATGGAATTCCCTACAGTAGTAGAACCGATATAAAGGACTGGAGCTAGAATATCAAATGTGCCCATCAATGATGCGTACATTCCAGCCCCCAAGCTCTGTGCAGCAGGTTTGGCCTGATCAACCAATGGCACAGTGGAATCTTTAGACTCTAAGCGGCCTTTTCGGGTAAAATCAAGTTGGTCAATAGTGAACACCTTGCCCTCATGTGGAAAAACCATGACACGAAAGACAGTTGATGCAACAACAGACATTGCATAAGTCCAATTCCTACCCAGAAGCAAATTGTAGTCCAATGGAGCATCAATCACTTCAACTTCAACAGACACTGCTTTGCCAGCCAATTTAATCTCAAAAGCTGGTAGGATACCATGTGGACAGAAAGACCTTCCATCAAAAGCAGTAAGTAAAGTGGTTAATGGGACCAGCTCTGGGGATCCAAGAGCTTTCCAACAGGATAGGGACATAACACATGTAGAGGCTCCCTCATCAACAACTGCTCATCCAATGGTCTTACCACCATGGACAACATCTATCGATAGGGATACATGGTAAGGGAGGCGAATTTTAACATCAGATAGATGAAATTTTGCTGTGAGACTCGAAGAGTCCATGCTACTTAAAGCTGCTAAGAGGGCATCCCACCGAGCGGGACAGCTCTGTAGCACCTCCAAAGCTGACATTGCACACGGAGTTTGAGCCAAGTCTTCAACCACAGAGTAGTTAGAAGCAGCCCCGGCATTTGGGTTATGCAAAGTCTTCTTAAAGACACCTTTGGGTATCTTTGGCATTATTTCTGCAGGTTTCTCTATAGTGAGCGGGTTGGAAGGTTCACCTACAGCTTTACCCGTCTCTGGAGTCTCTTTCTCATAGTTTTTGTTCCTGGTTTGTAACAAAGTTGAGGATCTAACCATGTTGATATAATTGGGGTCAGGGGCAGCTTGAGTGCCCCCTGCTACGGTAGAAGCTGAAGCAGAATTCTTCCCTTGGGGGAAAGGATCCTTCAGGACAGCCAGTGGTTGAGCTTGGAGCAGCTTCTAAGCTTGTTCCATAAGGGGAAAAAGATGATTAAGGTGGTCCCCTTGACACAAATTACAAGGGACCTTGACTTTCTTCTTTTCCTTTTTTCCCCCATCAGCATTGTTTGCAGGCTTTGGCTTGTTTTGATTTTGGTTTCCCTCTCCCTTTTTACCTTTCTTCTTCTTCCCGCCAGGCTGCTGATTGCCCTTCGAAGAGGTTTGTGCAAAAACATTTGCACTTTGGGGGGAGGGGGCAGCCTTTGCTGCCTCTGCCATAGACTGTTTGATAGACAATTGGTGAATTTGTTTTGTCAAAGACTCTACGGTGGGAGAGTTCACAGACCCGACCACACCATCGGCATGGGGTCCAGGCTTGGTTTTCTCGGCCTCATGCGAAGGCCTTGGTGCCTCAGGGATAATTTCGTATAAAATCCCAGACTGTGACTAAATCAAGTCCAACTATTGGGCCCTGAGTATGGCTTCTTCTTCACTAGTCACTCCTGATGTGGACACGTCCTTAGATATGTATGGCAACAATGAATTAAGGAACCACTCTAATAGAAACTCATGAGGGATGGTAGCTTTGATAAGACTCTTTCACCTCCTCCACTCTTGGATATGATCCGAGATGTGGGTTGCCTTGTTTTGTCTGAAAGTAGACAACAAGTCCGTTCCGAAATCGTAACGGACTGGAAGCTGAAAGTGACTGAGGAAAGCACTAGCTAGGTCCCAGAAACTACTAAAAGCAGTAGATGGCAGCTCAATGTACCATTTTGCTGCAGTTCCTGTCAAGGTCCTCTGGAACAGCCTCAATCTCACTGAATCTTCATTCAATGAGTTGGAAGAACACCATAAATGGAAGGTGGTGGCATGAGCCCCAGGATCTTCACCAGCCTTACCTTCGAACTTAGGGATGTCTGAGGGCAGTTTGGTAGGAACAGGTGGCCGCAAAGGGTCATGCCTCACCGGATCATTCATCAATTTTGATAAGTTTGTCAAGTTCAAAGTTGCCAAAAAAGGAAGTTTGGGCCTAACCGGTGCACTAGATGTGTCAGCTTGGGGATTAGAGGGTCCAGCCCCCGAATGCCCATAGGTAAAGGTGGGGTTGCCCCCTGACACCGATTGTGAAGTGGGAAGGTTTCCTTGAAACGGATTCCATCCGTAGGCCACAGGATTTTGGGTGGGAGGTGCAGTGTAAGTGGTTTGGGTCATCCCCATAGAAGCTGGGATGTGAAAGACTGGAGCAGGTATCCCTCCGCTAAACAAAGAAAAGGGAGAGCTCGTGTATGGGACCGAAATGGGGGTTTGGAATATTTTCCCGTAAGAGGTGTTGCTCCCAAACTGAACTCCTACATATGAAGGAGATGGACCTACGTATGGACTCGATGGGGGAATGTGCCCCCCATTCCAAAGGAATCCTTGGACAAAAGCCGAGGATCTGACCGGACCACTCTGAGTAGTGTAAGGGAAGGAAGAAGTAATTGTAGGTATACTGGGGATCCCAGTAACCATATCACCAGAAGTACCTCCTATGTTCAAGTGAACCGGTGGTTGGACCACCCGGCTCGCTGGAGTTAAGGGTGTAGAAGGTAAATTAGATCTAGGGGCACTGACCGGGGGAGGTAGTACCCCTTCAACCGGAAGGGTTGAGGTGAAAACAAATGGACTTTCTTCCACAGAATACATGACTCTACTCAAAGGGACACCTACAACTGGTGAACTAAAAGGTCTAACTTGAACGATCACAGGATCGTTAAGGTTAGTCAAGGGGGTGTTAAATTTTTTTGCAAACTCGTCAGTCCGCAATTCTTCTATCTCAACTGTGTCAAAATCGAAATGGTTAGCTATCAATTCTGGTTCACCAAGAACCTCACTTATTCCTACTGGTTCAAAAGAACCGTCTGTGTCTAATCTCCTCCTTTGGGTTAAAGGTGGAGGCTCCAATGCAGTGAGAGGAGGAAGGTTTCTCAACCTTCTTGACCTTCTAACAAGTTGGTCCTCCAGAATTAAAAATTTGACTAATCACACCCTAAGGTCAACTAAACACAAGAAAATCCACAGAGCATACACTAAAAAGATCCTAGAGTCTCAAGCAATCAAACCAGGGTATAAAGATATACTTTCCCGAAGAAAGCTGATGAACGATTACTTGGCGTCCTTGAGGGTTTCTCAAGCACAAGCGGAGGAATCACCCACCACCCTCCTACACATTCCACAAGGGTTACCTTCCAAGCCCATTCAAGGTGAACCATAAATAGCCTTCCGGTTTACCTAGGTATGAACCCTAAAAGACAAGAGACTAAAGGCTACCTTGACAATACCAGCTGTCTGGGGGAACAGTCATCAGTCGAACTCGTACGCATGGGTAGGGTAGCTGATCCCGAAACTCTGTCTAGGACAGAATCCCCAGATGCGCAAAAGTATTGGGTTACGCTTTGACAAGGATTCAGAGGGTTATCTCCTCTGTCCAAGCCTCCACGCGGCCTAGTGCTTAACTCCCGTTTGAGAGGAGCTTCCCAGATACAGTGATAGAATCAAGGATTTACCTAAAGAAAGGTACACTGCGTCTGATTTTGTAACTTGTGGGAATTTTACACTCCCTGGCCCGCAAGTCTAGCCTAAGCTAGTAGGTGAAAGGCCCATAGAAATAAAACTTACTAGTAAATTTTAATTTATGCGTTTATTTTAGAGGGTTGTTTCTTACTCAAGAGGAAATGGAAGTGATATACTGTATGGTGTTTTGACTCAGCAAGAAATAAATGAAAGTAAGGTGCATTCAAAGCAAACTAATACTATAAAATAAACTTCTTTTCATTTTTTCAAATATGTATTGATGAAATAAAAGCACTAATAAGAGAAACTAAGCCTATATATTTTTGTATTTTTGAGATAATATTTTTTTAAATGAAACAACACTACTTATGCAAAAATTACAATGCAAAAGATTAACAATGTTTTGTTTTCACATTTAAAAATACTCAAAAACCTACAATGCACAATTCTTGAGCAAACTTGACACTTATAAACTGTACAAAAGCTACAAACTAAAGCAAACAGGCTGACAGAACCAAAAGACCAGCAAGAAAAGTAGGCTAGGAACCCTAGATTGGGTGCAAACAATGACAAATATCAATGCAGACTTAAAAGGCAAGTGAAAACCAACAACTGTCAGAAAGCAGACTGGAAAAACAGAGCCCAAGACCCTGATCACTGATCTGGACTAAGACACTTTAACCAACAACCCAAACATGCCAATTACTCCAGAAAGCAAACAGTAAATAAACCAAGCACAAAAGACTCAAGGGCTTCCGAAAAGCACTAAGATGTGATCACCTGAGGCAATCAAGAAAACTCTACAGCATTCTTAAAGAAATTCTTCTCAGAAAACCAGGACTATAGCAAGAAAAGAAACAAGCAAAATATTCTTTAAAAATCCCAACTTTCAGGAGTACTTGTGACTGTCTAGCAATGCAACTCGCGAATGACTCGCGACTGTGCAGTATAACAACACGTGAATGCAACTTTATACTCACAAATGTTCAGTAGAACAACCTGCGAATGGGTATAAAAATTTTCTCAAAAACAAAGAAAAAACCCTAAGACTTTCAAACGCTGAAGTAAGCAAGAGCCAGGATAAAAAACCACAAACAGACTCACAAGCAAAACTGGTCAGGATAACAGAAATGACCTACATCAGTCTAGGCTTCCCCAGCGGAGTCGTCAGTTCTGTTGTACAGGATTATGCACCTAATAATCATAGGTCGGGGGTTACCAACATACTCAAATACTTGCAGACAATTGAGTTCTAAAGTGCAGAATAGGAAATAGGAGGGTTAGAAGAACTTACTTGTTAAACGAAGTTCGATCCTTGCTAGTCCTCTTCCAATCTGCTCCACTTCCAAAGTCTTCAAGGCTCACTCCTCTTTCACCTGTTCAGAGACAATCTTCCAGATACAGAGTGGTTCATATATATATAAGCAGGTTAGATAAATCAGATATGAAATACAGAAGCATAAACAATTATCAAACCAAGATATATGAGACACATATGGAAGAAGTAATCTCTTTATTATCAATAATGAGAAAGTTCAGATTACAACCAAACGTCTGAGACAAGGACTCCTCTGTCACCAAAGGATTCTGAGTTTCACTGCTCCAAAGACTTCTGTAAACAATCCACCAGCATAACTTTGCTCTCCAAGTATATATCTCAACACCCTCCCCAAGGCCTGTATTTATATGGGTGAAATAAGGCAGTTCTCTAAGGTTGGGGAAGTTGTAGCAGTTAGGAGAATTAAGTAAAATACCTTAACTAATCTCCCATTAGCGCGTGTTTTTATGTTTTCATGTTAAGAGGTACATTCGTGGGTATGTAGTAGAGCAACCCACGAATGACTCGTGACTCTGTATAAGCACAACCCGCGAATACATGGATTCGTGACTTGCTATAAGGGAGACTCGTGAATGATGCGCGAGTTTTCTATAAAGAGAGTCGTGAATACATCCTAACATGGCAAAATGGAAAAGTAACTAGCTGGATGAAGGTAGAATGTATTTCATGACAAGCCAAGCTATAGTGTTATGGGAAAACCTCTATCCATAAGTGTCTTTTTGTGTGCCGACATGAGGGATATCAGCACTCGGACGGAGAGGTGCCACTCAGGTGTATAACAAATTGTAGTGGAACTACTACTTCTTGTCCATAGACTAGTTGAAAAGGAGTTTGGTCGGTTGATCATTTATATGCTATTCTGTATGCCCATAATATTGTAGGTATTTTCTCATCCTAGTCATCCTTATTAACATTACATATTTTGGTTAGTCCTCTTGTTAATGTTTTATTAAATGCTTTAATTGCTCCATTCGACTGAGGATAGTATGTTGTGCTCCGATGATGGTCGATTTGGAATTGGTCGGTTAGGGTTTTGATAGTTCTGTTGATGAAGTGTGTTCCCTGGTTGCTAATAAGAGTTAGTGGACATCCAAATCTAGTGATGATATTCTCATAGATAAACTTAGCAGCTATCTCACTAGAAAATGTGTCGACTGGTTCAGCTTCTGCCCATTTAGTGACATATTCAACTACAGTTATGATATACCTTGCACCTGTCCTTTTTGTTGGTATAGAAAATGGTCCTATGAAGTCTATGGCCCAGATTTCGAATGTCAAACTTGGGTTTACTGATATCAAAGGCATTTCTGTGCTAGGCAGGGGTCGACCTAATCGTTGACATCTGTCACATTGACTGACAAAATTTTTGCAATCTCTATGGAGTGTCGGCCACCATAACCCTGACTGTTGGATTTTCTTTGCAGTTGTGTCTGCTTGAAAATGTCCTCCTGCAGGTCCATAGTGTGCTTCATGCATAATGTTGTCTCATTCATGTTATAGTACACATATTCTGAGGATGTCATCTAATTCCATTTTGTATAAAAATCCATTTATAAGACTATAGGGTGTAGCCTTCATAGCTAAGATCTGCTTTCTCTTTGTACTCATTCCTTCTGGTGCATGTCCACCTTCCAAGAAATGAGCTATTTCTTCTAGTTCAGCTGGGACTACTTCTATCCGAAATAAATCTGCATCAGGTAATTCATCGTCGATTCCTGTTGGCTCTTCTCCTGTGTTGATTCAAGATAAATGGTCAAGACCTACATTTAACTTGCTTGGTCGGACAATGACTTCGAACTCAAATTCTTGGAAGAGAAGTAGCCAGCGACAGATCCTTCCATGATGTAGTGGTTTATTGACGAGGCACTTCAGGGCCTGATGGTCTGTATAGAATATAAATGGATTAGCTAGGAGATAATGTCAATATTTTTGTAGTGCAAAGCCCATTCCTATTGCTTCTCTTTCTGTTGTCGAATAGTTTCTCTCAGACTTGTTTAATTTTTAGCTACTGTAAACTATAGGATAATCCATTCCATCATCTCCTGGTTGAGTTAATATTGCACCTATTGCTAGGCCTGATGCATCAATATGAACATGGAAATTGATCGACCAGTTTAGAAACTTTAGGATTGGTGCTTCGACTAGTTTTCTTTTTAATTTTTCAAAGGATATGTGGCACTCCTCTGTCCATTTAAACTCTTGATCTTCTCTTAATAGTTCTTCAAGAAGATAGGTCATATCTGAATAATATCTTATGAATTTTCTGTAATAGCCTTTATGGCCAAGTAACACCCTGACTTCTTTTGGGTTTACTGGTGGTTTTAGGTCGAGGATAATTTTGATCTTTGCAAAGTCAACCTTAATACCTTCCTTACAGACAATGTTCCCTAATAATATCCCTATGGGGGTCACAAATATGCATTTCTTGATGTTCAGGGAGAGTTGAATTTGTCGACATCTTTCCAACATAAGTCTGAGCCATTTGCAATTATCCTTTAACATTGAGTATATAGTCCAATCATCAAAGTATACTGCCTTGGTATTATAGATATATTCTTGAAATGTTTTGACAACAATTCGAGAGAATACTGCAGGTGCATTTTTTAACCCAAAAGGCATAACCTTGTAAGCAAATGAACCAAATTCACACACAAAGGTTGTCTTCTTCTGGTCTTCTTTAGCTATTGGCACTTGGTTATAACCTAAGAATCCATCTGTAAATGAGTAGCATTCATGTCCTGCAACCTCATTCAAGATTTCATCTGCATAGGGAGTTGGAAATGGGTCTATCAATGTCACTTTGTTTAGTTCTCTGAAGTCGACACAAATTCTTAGTTTGGTCATATCATGTTTCTTAGGTTGTACAACCATTGGACTTGCCCATTCTGATTGGTCGATAGGATAGATGATGCCTGCTGGAAGCATGTTATCAATTGTTTTTTTTACTATCTCTTTGTATTTGTGAGCTAGTTTATATGGCCTTTTCTTTACAGGTCTAACATCAGGCTTAGTATCAATCTTCATTTCTCCCATTTCATGGACTAAGCCTTTGAGGTCTTTATAATCTCTAGCAAATACATCTTGGAACTCCCTTAATAAGTTCACTATCTCTGTGGTTTTCTCTTCACTCTAGTAGTCACCAATCTTTACCATTTTTGGTCGATCATCATTTGAGATGTCGAATTCTCTAGTTTTGACTTTATCATCTAGCCATTCTGGTGCTTTGGCTTCATTGACCGGTCGACTTCCTTCCTTAAACTATGAGAATGTGGCAGGGAAGTCGGCTGCATTCATTCTGTCGATATCTTGTTTGTTGGTTGTTTCTACTTTCAGGATTGTACAAATAGGTTTGGTCGTTTCAACATGGTTGGATTTCCATCTAAAGCTTTTTCCTTTTGTGTTTTCATTTTCTAACTATAGTCTTGTCTACTATGGTTTTGTCCTTGTTTGTATATTGTTACATTTCATTGTCTGTCGGTTAGCCTTTAAGGGTTTGTTTTCGGTTGGCTAGATAAATTCTTTAATATGTTTTGTTGTTTCGACCAAGTTTTCATTTTGTGGTAAAAAGTTGAAATCTTTAATGAAATTTTCCCTGAGTTCATGCCATAAGAAGGTTTCACCTCTAGCTTCTTCCATCTTATACCATTTGTTTGGTAAGTCGACGAGGGTTGATGGGAACAAGTGTGGCCTTGCTCATTCATCCTTGTATCCAAGTCTTCTCCACTCTTTTTCACAAGTTTTAATATGATCTTCTGGGTTCTGTCCTTGAGTGAATACAGGTATCTAAGCTAGTTGGGTTAACTTCTTTCCTCCAAACCTTTCAAAAAAGTAAGTCGAAGATGTTGTCCAGGTCTGCAGTCTCGTCTGATGTGTATCCCACCATCGAGCAGCTTGTCTTGTAAAAGTTTCTACTAGGATTTGAAGTCAAACATGTTCACCAATATTTTTGGAAACTTGTTCTACATGCATGACTGGTGATTATGTTTCCTTGTATATTGGTTTTTGTTTAGTATTTACATTGGTAGGTTGTAAGGTAGGGTATTCCCTAATTTTTTTCTCAAATATTTTTGGGACAATGGACACTATGAAGCACTATTGGGTGGGATTTTTGTGTACTTTTTGTATAGTCCAGCACCCTCTTGCTTGTGTTTTGTAGTTCTTGATCTCCCAATCATATAATTCAGTGTCTGAATTATAACCAACTGAGTCTTGGTTGCCTAGATGAAGTTCTCCATGGATATTTGGTTATGTTTAATCTGCATTGTTTTGAATCTGGTAGTGTTAGTAGACATCAACTTCTTCATCGATAGGTTCATTCCAAGGTTCCCCTTGAGATGGATGAATGGGTACAATGACCTTTTGTCCATTTCCTTTTAATTTGATTTGCTCCTTGTCCAAAGATATTGATGCTTTCATCTTTCTACCAAAAGGTCAACCGACTAACGCTGGGAAGGAACTGGATCCTTCCTTCAGGTTAATGATTTCGAAGTCAACCTTGGTTGAGATTCCTTTTATAGTCGTGTCGACATTTTTCTAGACTCCAATAGGCTCAATTAGGCCTTGGTCGGCTAATTTCAGGTATATACCTGACTCATAGAGTTGAGGTCTACCCATTTGTTCCCAAGTGTCACGAGTCATGATGTTTACTTGTGATCCAAAGTTGAGCACTACTTGTTGGATGTGGTATCCTTCGATTTCTAGGTCAACAAGTGGGTTGGCATCACCTTTGTCTTTTTTATTTAAGTTGCAGATGTTCTTTGTTTATTTTTCAGAGTTGGTACATTTTATTTCATACAACAAATCGATCAACTGAGATACTGAGTTGTATTTTTGTACGAGCTGGATTAATTCATTTATTGTGTTATGTCGAATGTCATGAACGTGTTCTTGTCGTGCAATTTCTTTGAATACATTGGTTGCTTCTTTGTATGTTTTTTTTTCTTTCAATGGATCAGGATAGACATTTTTCTCTTTTATTTTATTGACTCTTGGGTTATCAACTCCTATTTTTGTTCCTTGTTGAGTTACAATATGTAAATTTTTTGTGTTTATTACATCAGTTTTTTGCACACAGGACAACACATTAACATTTTTTTTTGTATTGATTTTTTCCAACATGGTAGGGCAATCCTCTAGTGAGTTATCCCCTACTCCACAGGGAGTACAAAATTTGAGGTCAGTTATGTCTTTATATGGACATTCTGCATACCAATGTCCCTCTTTATAACATGTAAAGGACTGGATGGGTCGACGCAGTCGGTTGTCGCGATTCCCAGAGAATTGACCTCTTCCTCCGTATCCTGCACGTCAGTTGTTGTACCAGCGCTCGTATCGTCGACCGTCATATCTATGACCATTTGGATTGTTTGCTAAATTGTTTTGCTCGTTAGTTTGTGCAACTGCGTTGGTTTGGTAGACTACATGATAATTTTGTCGATTCTTCAGGTTCAAATGGCAGTTGGTTGTATTGTGAATTTTGGTTTCGCATATTACACACCAGGATGCCTTGCCATTCTTCATGTTGAATGGGTAGTATTTTGTCGAGTGGTCCCTCTGTTCCTGGAAGATGTCGCAAAAATATTTTCTCTACATGAATCAAATGTCTTGTCGGTTGTATTCCTATTGACAATTGTTTTTGGAGTGGCCGGTCGTCGAGCATTTGGTGCACCAGATCTCCTAATGCTTTAGGTTTAACTCCTTTAAAGACTTCTGTACACTCTCGAGTTGTTCTTCCAATATTTGGTCTGTGGGGTAAGTGGGTATGTCCTCATGCATCTCCACTTGAAGAGCTTTTGTTAGCGCATCTTTGTAAGATTTGAACATTTCCAGACTAATGTGTCAGTGCACTTTCTGAGATAACCCTGCAAGAAACCACTAGATTAGTAACTGTTCATCTATAACATAGTCTAGCTAACTCAAAAGGTCTTTCCAGTGCTTATCATAGTCGCAGACAGTTTCCCTTGGCTTTTTTTATGGAGAGAAATTCCTATGGCTTGGGGTACCACAACAGACAGCTTGACTCCAGATATCAATACCTTCCAATATGCAATAGAAAGTAAATGTCTAACAGTAAAGGATCATACCTCGTACCTTATTCCAGATGGTTGAAGTAGATCCCCGTTGAGATTTCCAACTTCAGCTTGAATTGATATATTACTTCCTCAACAAAAAGTAAACAATACAAGCATTATATATATCATGGTGTTATATCTATTCTAGCATATATAATCAATAATGTATAAGCATTTTACATAACCCAATGGATAAAATATTCATTCAAATACACATTATTGGACAAGAAAAGATATTTCTATTAATATAAATCAGAGATTACAAGATACAACCTCTGTCGGCACGTTTGCGAACCGGAGAAACTGAATCCCCCACTTGGGCCTCCACCACTTCAATCCTCCATCTCTAGATAGCAAGCTCACAAGCAAAAGGCAAGCTTGGGAAGAACACAAAAGTGCTCCAAGGGACAAAGGGATGCAGACTCAAGCATAAGTTCTAGCAACAATGGACTATAGTTTCTTTGCTCTCAAATCTCTCTTATGCCTTCAATGTACCAAGGGGTTCCTTATATAGATTTTCAAAGGGGTAATGAAAGGTCGAATCCGAGCGATCTCAAGGCATAGGGAAGGCTAGGAGTCAAGTGAGTTGGATCCATGTCAAGGAAAACTCCAAAAGGATTTGGATTTTGTACACATCCCGATATATGCGGTTTTAGTGGTCAAACCCACGTATATATGCGCTTATAAGTTTAAAAGTCGCGTGTATCATTTTTCACATGTTTTTAGGGATGGTCAAGGAAACATTAAAGGACAAAAAATGGTCCATGGGGTCTAAGGAGTCTGCAGTGGGACAGGGGAAGGCCATACAAAGTGTGATTCACCTAGAGTGTTGAAATAAGCTATAACAGATGCCCCCTAATGTGTGAGACCAGAGTGGTCATACAATGGTCGAAATACATTATAAGTCCATCCCAGAAGTGGAGTGATGAAGGATCCCAAATGGAAGACCAGCCACCCAATTAGCATAGTACAATAATACAACTTTGCACGTAACTGCTAATACATATAGCAGTCCCGGATACATAAGAGTACAATGGCCATGAATAGGCATGATACAAGATATCACATAAGTGGTCATCGCCACGTACAATATACATAGATCAGAATCTCCGTGATGAAGATATACAAAGGACCATGATCTCCATAATGGCTGAAGATATATAACAGATCAAGATCTCCATAGTGGCTGGAAATATCTGACATATACTGGAATCAAGTCACAAGAGCTGAAATCTCATGAACACTAGCATGATCAAGGAGGTAGCATATAAGAGATGCCACCAATATGGAAAGTCTTCTACACAAACCGCTACGAATACATGTCCTACTATGTGAATAGAGGTGTCGAGTTTGAACATAGTAGTCCATCATCTGATTACCAGTCATTAATGTATACTGTTAACAGACGTGAGATCACCCACAGATGATGAAAATGGGAATAAAGGTACTAGAGTGAAAACTAACAAGTGTGAATAAATGTGTTGAGTTCGAACACTTGAGAGGATCCATTGATCAAGGGACATTGATGTATTCCCAAAAACTGTTGATGGCGAGAGAACCTGCCACTGATGACTGCAAGTCTCAAGGCACTCAAAATGACTCTAGATTCCAATCCTAGAATAAATGATCTGAAGTCGATGGGATGAAATCCGCTAGAAGGAGGGAATTTAGGCATCCCCCATCATCCAACACGAGGTACTCAGCAAAGCTGTATAATGTGGAAGGACTCGATCATAAGGTGCACGAACTAGTAACTGTACCGGGAATGGCCGACATGCAAAGTCAAGATAACTGAGGAATGGCCGACTCAGGCTTCAAATTCCTTCAAACAAGGGAATAATGGCATATGGTGACTGAATGAAGGCAGTATAGACTCGATATACAAACTGGGACATCTATACGACACAAGAGGCATCGACAAAGGATCCATAGGGACTAGAAACTTAACCAGTCGGTGGAGATAAACTCAGATAAACGAGTACAACTCCTAAAGTAAAAATATAACCAAACCAATGGATGTGATATATAGTGCTCTGTTCAAAGGCGACACGACTCGACAGCTGCTGTAGATAACATCTTTCCTTGTCTGACTTTTTGGTTTTTTTGTTTTTTTGGACTTTTTCAGTTATTTAAAAAGCTTGAAAAAGAATAAAATGGCTTTATATTTACAGACTAGGAGGAGACGAGTGCCATAAGGGCAAACAAACTAGTTCCAAGCAATGGAACATACCTATGCTCAATGCAAGGATACATGTGTAGGATATCAAAACTCGGGGGAAAATCCCCTCCCGGTAAAAAGGGAAACAAGCTGCGAAGGATATAAAAATGGCTCTGCATGGCTAGACATGAGACAAGCTTGGGCTATATGGCTGAAACACAATGTCAAGGGAGCCAGCATAAGGCTCAATAAGGTAGGAAAATCTCATGATAATGCATTCACAACTTGACATGAGGGAGTCCTGAGGGAAATAGGTCAGCAAAAGATCAAGAGGAGTATGAGGCTCTTGCACACGGACATGGCGGGACTAAAAGGGACTCCCAGACCTAAGAGAGGGCTCACAACATGGGTACCAAATGCAAAAAAGGATCTAACTAGGACACCCATGTATAGGAAAGCTCTACCATTCACATAATATCGCTTCTAACAGCAGCATGAAGGTTTCGTGATACCATGGAATGGGTTTGTACCTAAGGTTAAGATGGAATGGTCATAAGGCAATGCATAAGTGCAAGCGAATGTGATATCCTAACCTATATGCCAATTCAGACATAATACCTATGATAGGAACGAATGGGTCGAAACCTCGGAGAGAGTGTACAAAAACTGGACCCTAAATGACAACCATATTATTCCAAAACAACCCAAAATAATCAATAAAGAATCCAAATTATAGGATATAGGGAGGAATGATCATGACAACTACACCCAAAGGAAAAAATACGACGAACGATAGGACATAAAAAGGAAAGTAAGGTGTAGACCCAATGTTCACGCATCCACTACCACCCCCGTAAGGCCACTAGTGTAAAGACCGAGCAAAAGGAATAAAAATCCTCCACAAATGGAGTAGAGGATGGAATATGATCATTCCCAAATCTATGAGCAAGGTAAGGGGCTGTGATGCCCCCAAGTCTGACACCAGGGTCCGTACTAGGACCAAGACGGGTGATAGGATACCAGGCATGCTGAAAAAAAAGGACCTGAACTCAAGAAAGCATAAATATACTCAAGTAACCGCGATCCCAAAGGCCAACTAGCACACAAAGAGCACACTCCTAAGAAAATCTATAGCCAAAATACAAGTAAACCAAGGGGAGGATATGTAAGCTCCCGAATGCAGTAGGTATGTCTCACCTGGGAGAGGCTTGAAAATCCCATACACTACAAGAGGAGGTACATAACCAATTATAGTGGCCCTCAGCTTCAACGCATAAAGTGACTGTGCTGTCCGACCCCTACCTGGCCAGGATACCTATAGAATAACCTCTGCGAAGTACCCTCTCGATAACCTAGGTAAGGCAACTAAGGTCACCTCAATATAATCAATGCTCATGCAGATAGTCCCAGGAGAGATTGACCATATGGGCAGGGTAGCAAAGCCTGAAACTCTCAAAAGAGCCCCCAGATATGAATACAATCCTGGAAATATCTTCGGTGCTAGTCAGTTACAACCAGGAGTCATCCCAATCATAACCGCTCACAATGCCTTGTGCTTAACTCCCTTTTGAGAGGAGTATTGTCACAAACACCGATTATACCAAGCAATTTCACACTCTCACCTGGACAGACACATACATGTTGTTGTTTAGTGGTCTTGGAGAATTTTCTCATAATGAACTATTCCAAGACCCTAAAACCTAATCTTGTTGGTGCACCCTATAAAAGAAAAGAGTGTAATTCATTTTATTATGCATTTATTTTAATTGGTGGTGATTACTCAAAGGGAAATGGTCATGCAACTAATGAAGTTATGACTCAGCAGTGAAGTAAATATGCACACCATAACAAACAATGCTAAGTGCAATCTTTGTCAAATGAAAAATAGGGTATGCCACTACATAAGATGAATAAATATATATTAATTTCTGAATACCAATGCAATCCTTCCTATATGAAATCCTAAATAAAACTATCATCCAAGCCATCCAATGCAAGTACCTCCTCAAATCCATATGCAAAAAAAAAATGCAACTACCTTGTATTTTTCAATATAAAAGAATGAAAAATGCAATAAAATTCTTCTAAAACTCTCAGTCTCTGTAGCAAGTATAAAACACAAGCCCAGCAAGACACCGAGACAAAAAATAGTAATGCACTAAAGGCAAAACAAAAAGGATAAATGACTAAAACTACTTTCAAAGAAAAATCAATGAAAAAGCGGTCTATGGTCACAAAAGAAGCATCCAACAGACAACATCAGTCCCAAGGAGGACCCAACCACACTCACAACCCACCCAGCAACTTCCCACAACATCAAACTCAACCAAAAGGGAGGAAGTACGCGACTATTTAAAGAACAGATGCGTATGAACGTGACTTTTGGCCAAAAATATGCGTATGTACGTGAATTTTGGCCAAAAACCCACGTATACAGAGAAGGCAGTGGTAAAAATTAGGCCAAGGCCAAACCAATAAAGGGGAGTGTTAATGGACAAACATACTATAAAATGCGACACAGAAACAGGAAGAAACCAAGAGCAAGTCAATAATATCAAGCCCATTGTGCCCCCAGCTCCAAAGAAAAACAAGGAACATCCACAGCGGAGTCGCCAATTCTATTACGGAGACAAATTCCTATGGCTTGGGGTACCACAACAAACAGCTTGACTCCAAAAATCAATCCTTTCCAATATGCAATAGAAAGTAAATGTCTAACACGAAAGGATCAGACCTCGTACCTTATTCCGGATGGTTGAAGTAGATCCCCGTTGAGCTTTCCAACTTCATCTTGAATTGATAGATTAATTCCTCAACAACAAGTAAACAATACAAGCATTCTATATATCATGGTGTTAGATCTATTCTAGCATATATAATCAATAATGTATAAGCATTTGACATAATCCAATGGATAAAATATTCATTCAAATACACATTATTGGATAGGAAAAGATATTTCTATTAATATAAATCAGAGATTACAAGATACAACCTCTGTCGGCACGCCTATGAACTGGAGAAACTAAATCCCCCACTTTGGCCTCCACCACTTCAATCCTCCATCTCTAGATAGCAAGCTCATAAGCAAAAGGCAAGCTTGGGAAGAACACAAAAGTTCTCCAAGGGACAAAGGGATGCAGACTCAAGCATAAGTTCTGGCAACAATGGACTATAGTTTCTTTGCTCTCAATTCTCTCTTATGCCTTCAATGTACCATAGAGTTCCTTATATAGCTTTTCAAAGGGGTAATGAAAGGTCGAATCCGAGCGATCTCAAGGCATAGGGAAGGCCAGGAGTCAAGTGAGTCGAATCCATGCCAAGGAAAACTCCAAAAGGATTTAGATTTTGTACACATCCCAATGTATGCAGTTTTAGTGGTCAAACCCACGTATATATGCGCTGATAAGTTTAAAAGTCACATGTATCATTTTTCACATGTTTTTAGGGATGGTCAAGGAAACATCAAAGGACAAAAAATGGTCGATGGGGTCTAAGGAGTCTGCAGCGGGACAAGGGAAGGCCATACAAAGTGTGATTCACCTGGAGTGGTGAAATCATCTATAACAGCTTTTGTGATGTAGTTTTTAGTTTTTTTGCTACCAGGTGTTTGGCATTTGGAGTTTTGAAAAATGATAGAAATTGCACCTTGATCTCGGCTTTGGTTGCTCTAGGTTGTCTTTTTGAAAAGGTCATATACCACGTCAATGCCCTTTTCCTCAAGGCACCGGTGAACTGTTCCATTTGTCTATCTTTGTCTGTAACCTGGTAGGCCTCCCAAGTTGACTCGCAGACGAACCAGTGTCATCTGGGGTCCTCATCCCCCTCATATAGAGGAATGTGAGCTGATCTGTGACCCATG
>LPNX010551449.1:680381-695620 GCA_001517045.1 Pseudotsuga menziesii | reverse complement strand
CTAGGAGGGCATCAATCACAAATTGGTTTGAAAATTTGATTGGATCTTCAATCATATATGTTTCTAGTAATATCCATTTGTTCTACTAGATGGTGATTTGTAGAAAAAGTAGTATGTTTCTTAGCTAACATATTGTTCAAGAAAGGCATCTATTTTCATGGGATCTTTAGGATAATCACTATGAAGGTAAATATGTTATAAAAGGTGTTGATTTTGTAAAGGACTACAAGCTTTCCTAAGTAAGTGCACCAAGAAGCACCTCACATGTTCCTAATGTGTTACTATGTTTTGATTGAAATATTTATCATTTGTATTAATATGATGTCGTGGTCATGTCGTACAACAATAAAATACAAAAAAAATGAATTATGAGACCAAGCTTTCAAAATGGCCTAGAATCTTAAAATGACTACCTATTATCTAAGTATTTATTTCTTTCCAGCAAATAAAATTGAACAGCTTGTTGGTATATTTCCTAGTAAAATGAGCAAATAACAAAAATATTGTACAATACATTCATGAAACTTGGGTATAGATGAATAAATGCGAGCTAAGGGATTCTTTCTTGGTAGATACCTAAAGATTATGCTCCAATTTTTCATTTTTGATTTCCATGTATCCATATGCATGTTGGAAAATCTACTCATATTTTCAGTGATTGCAATGTCTCCTTATGCTTATGGTGTTCAACTTAGTCATTAAATGAATGGTATTAACTGTATGTGAAAAACATTCTAAAACCTTGTGTGAAGTTTTGTGACTGTTTACTTAGACAAAATATTAATTTTCAATCAAACATGATAGCAACACCTTCTACTAGACTGGCAAATAATAATCATAAAATTGACATATTTAAGAAGCAACTTTGTTCAATACCTTTTTTGGCCATACCATACTTTGCACAACCTTTTGAATTCAATATTAATTCATCATATTATGCCCTTGATGTAGTGCTTTGATAGAATGATAACCACTTGGAACTCATTTAGAGATATTCAATAGTATTCCAATTTCAACTCATTTAGATATATTCAACAATGTGGGGTATAATTACTTGATATACATCTAGTTGTATGTTATTGTTGAAACAAGATGAATATGGTGATGTTACCTCCTTGGAAAAGATAATATTATCCATTTA
Source organism: Pseudotsuga menziesii (assembly GCA_001517045.1). Classification (NCBI taxonomy): domain Eukaryota; kingdom Viridiplantae; phylum Streptophyta; class Pinopsida; order Pinales; family Pinaceae; genus Pseudotsuga; species Pseudotsuga menziesii. The sequence continues at coordinate 694,479 of LPNX010551449.1, read as the reverse complement.
GACTATAACAATTTGTAGTTCATACACATATATCAATCTCGATAATCCTTTACATATGGATGAACTACCTACAACCATTCCATTTAGTCATCTGACAGAAAAAAGACCCATTCAAACCATAAGTGATTGCATCTCCTACACACATATAGAAATTTAAAAAACTCTTGACACATGAAATGGATGACCTACCTACAACCATTCCATTTAGTCCTCTGTTGGGATTTTTCCCCCTACGTACCAGGTTCATTCACCTCTCTTGGGAAGGTCGGTTGGTGGTTTTCACTTTATATATCAACACTGAGGTATTACTTGCCCTTATTTATGCAATCTTACGCAAATGCACAATGAACAGTCATAACAGATATATTCATTACTTGACATACAACATTCATACAATTATCTCTTTAAAGAACAATACCCAATCAATCATTTAAGATAGTAAATATGCACTTGTCTAAGCTACTCAACATTCACGCATATACACAATATGTAACATGGAAACCCATCCGGGAAAAATCCACAAGGTGCTCTTCATTTGGAATTGGCATGAGAAAATAGATGCACCTTCGTCTGTACATAAAGCTACATACTATGTTCAAGGTCTTCTCTTCTATCTCTACAGACTTCTTTCCCTCTCATGCTCTTTGTTCTTCTCTATCTTTATCTCTCTACTCTACTCATACTCAACGATCCACACACAGCCTGCATCAACTCAACCTTCTCTATCTATCTGCCCACTGAGCTCCAGATCCACTACTTTGATGCACTCAGTGATCCAGAGTTAACTATTCAAAACTATTGTATCCTTTACTCTGGTCAAAAAGCATCTAAACAAGAACTAGCTAATAGGATAATTGATTGACCGATTAACCCATTCAGAGCTTGGGTTTCTCCTTTTATATCCTTATTATAGATTCGATAAATTCCCATACATGCTTGTTACAGACTCAATCATGACTTGATATAGACTCTAACAGACTCAACTATAGTCGCTATCTCAACCGACTTACTATATTCATCCTACAGGTTGTCTTTCCTATTCTAGAAAAATACGACCAAAGAAGCGCTATCGACCTGACTTATAAAAATTTCTTTATGCGTGTGGTTTTTGTCGGCTCTATCCAAGATCGCACCCATGATCGCTAGGGTTGCTGCTTCTCCACATCATTCCTTACTGTCACTTTCTAGTTGATACCTTATATGCATTCCTGCTTCCACGAATATTCTACCATGTCATCATATCTCTTGATTTATCCTTCCATCGTAGCTTACAAAACTGGCACAACTTCCTCAGCTCACACCTTCTCTTTTCCTTTCTCCTTTTCTCCCTCTTCTGTCCCAACATCCTTCCCTTTTTCCTTAATGTTGTTTACTATGTCACAACTCCTCTTCTTCTTCCTTGTACTCTTTTTCCCTTACTTAGGTATAATTCCATATGAATTCATCCCTTCTATCCTAGGCCCAAAAAACCCCCAACACTCACATGTGGATCGTCCCGAGCCACGCAAGCTACTACTCCATAAACTGATTTATGTGAATTTTGGTCTGAAAATCCTCCACAATTTTGAGCATCTTCTCTTTTTCTGCGTGCACTTCTTCTTCAACTTTTTGCATGTGCTCCACCAGGTTGGAACTAACATGTTTCGGCATGTTGCTTTCTACTGAGGTCACTATGTCGCACACCTTCAGGTGCATAGGCTGAACTATCCCTGTGACCCTTTATGTGTTTGAATTTTATGTTCATTCTGTGTTCGATAATATGTTTTGACTATGTTCGCAACTGGAAGGAAGTTTTATGTTATGTTTGTGTTTGGTTTTCTTCTAGGGAGCCTTTTATTCTCCTAGTAACATTGTTATCTTTGCAGGAATCCAGAAGACAGTTTTACTTATCAACGGTACTAAATCCTTGACAGAATTTTCACTCTTGTATGCTTTTGGATGTTTTCACCACTCAGGAGGGTGGGATGTAGCAGTAAAACACAGGGGCTGAAGGACCTATTGGGAACACCAATGTTCCTTGTATGCATTTCCAACTAAAACCCCCAACTGGACCCACATTTTTCCTTCCTCCCTTCAGATTCCTGCTCAGTATTTCTTATGAAGGAGTTCACTACATTCTGGTAAGCTTCGTAGCTCACGGTCGTCACTCCAACCAGCAAGGGATCGATATTTTTGTTAGGTACAATGCTGGTGATATCCATGGTCACATAGCTGGACTATATCCTTCCTCTAGGGTAGGCCAGTGTAACACATCTTTGGATTCATAATCACCTTCCCTAGATTTACAAATATCTAGTGATGATGGTGAGGACGTACACCTTCATTCCTCCATCTCTCAGTCCGGGCATTCGTTCAGACCGGTCGGTCCTAGCAATGGATGCTATGCACTATGCCCATTAATTATTACCAACCCTATCTGGGGGCTTTAGTGGGATGTCTTTCAAGCTAGATGTTGTTTCAACCCCTTCTCCTATCGTGCCCAGATCCCCTAAGGTAACCCTGCTTTTCTCAGCATTAGAAGGTTTCTCTAGCGTGATGAACATATTTACCCCAATGGCTGGAGCTTCTTTTGTATGAAGATCCCAAAGTGGCTGAATGTCCAATCATCTTCCAGCGGGAAGGAAAACACATCAAACAACAACTTTTATAAGCATAATAGTCCACATAGATTCCTTATTAGGACTCCCAGGATCATTATCACAGCAATAGTTAGTCATCCCTTTTCTTCACTAGTTTCCACTCACTCTGCATATTAGCACGAATCTGAGTGTGGTATTATAAGGAACCAGGAAATTACTGAATCATCACCAGCAGTTACTTCCAACACTGAGCCCATTATTTCCTCACATTCACCACCATTAAGAAGCATGATGAAAACACAGACCATCACGTGGGTTCTTTCTCCAACTCCTTTTGTGGAGGTGCCAACTACGCCGCCCTTTTTGTTGTGATGTCATGATACTAATGGTGGACATGACCCTTAAAATCACTTGCGATCAGTTTCAAATTTTCTTACGGTCTGCGGATTAGATATTTGTCATTTCAGCAATCTTTTTGCATCATTATATCGACACGCCATTGTTTGTAGTGCCAACCTCTTCTTGTCCCGGCTTGTGTAAAGGTCACAATCAACCTTCTTATCCTAACATCATGGTTATCATCATTGTTATTACACATTTTTTTTTAACTATCAAAATAAGGCTTCAACTGAATCCCATTAATGATCCCTCTGACTTCCATACCATCAAGTTTTCATAACTTGACTGCTCCTCCATTAGTGATTTCCTTTACTACATAGGGAACTAACCAGTGTGTCTTTAAATTTCCTTGATGATTGAAAAATTTACTACCATACATAAGAACAAGACCTCCAACTAAAAATTGTTTGTTCTTGATATGTCTGTCAGGCCATGCCTTCTTCCTTTGGTTTTCTACATTCTTATGGAAACCTGCAATAAAGTGTTCTTCTTCCAAATGGATTAACTAAAGTAATCGTTCTTCAACAACATCAATATCATCCATTTCTGTAATGGCCACCACTCTTAAACTTGGGAAAATATATTCCATAGGTAAACCAACCTCCTTCCCATACACTACTCTAAACGGTATTTGTCCTGTTAACTTCTTACATGTTGTGTGATGCACCCATAGGACCACAGATATTTTCTGGTCCCTTCCATCCCTTCTTGTGTTGCAGACCTTAGTGAGCGCATTTTCCAGAATCTTATTGAATGCTTCGATCATTCCATTCTCCTGTTGGTGATATGGAGTTGTTTTTTCTATGTTGTATCTAAAATTAATTCATTAGCTATTCAATCAACTGATTAACAAAATGCGTACTTTGATCTATAACCAATATTTTGGGGCATCCAAACTTGGTAACCACATTCTCAAATAGAAACTTCGATGTCGTCGCAGCAGTACAATCCTTGACAGGCACAGCCTCTTCCCATAGAGTCAGGTAATCCATCACATTGATAATGTATCTAGCTCCTGTGTGCTTGCTTGCTGGACTAATAGGACTCACAAAGTCGACATCCCATTTATCAAATTACTACAGTGTAATTTGTGGAACTAAAGGCATCTCATCTCTTCTAGATGGCTTTCCTATGCATTGACAGACATCATAGTTGTGACGATAATCTCTAGCATCATCATGCATGGTAGGACACCATAGCCCCTCTTGTAGTATCTTGCGGACCGTCGCCTTTCCTGCATAGTGTCCGCTTGTGACACCAGCATGTGCTTCACTTAATATGATTGGTCGCTCATGTTCAAAAACACTGCGTCTTAATATATCATCTGGTCCCATTTTGTATAAGTGGCAAACAATTAGCTGGAAATATGTAGCTCATGTTACTAATTGTTTTTTCTGCGCAATTGTAAACTCATTTGGCACAAACCCCGTAGTTAGGAACTATATGATATCCTTATACTAGTTATCAAAGGCAATCAACACAAATGATTGCGCATCTGGGAGGTTGTATTCCAAACTAGTAGGTTCATCTCCACTTTCTATTCTGGATAAGTGGTCTGGTCCTAAGTTTAATTGGCCCGGTTTGACAATATTCTCAAAATAAAATTGTTGGAAGAGGAGGAGACACCGGCAGATATCCCCCCCAACATTAGCTTGTTAACCAAATATTTCAATGTAGAATGATCAATGTACATTTTAAAATGGCCCCCCAACAAGTAATGTATGAATTTCTGCAATGCATAGACCATCGCAAGTCCTTCTCTCTCTATTGTAGTATAATTCTTTTCTGCAATTGATAGATTTCTGCTGGCAAAAGCAATGGGATGATCAATATCTCCTTCTCTTGGTTGCATCAATACCACGCCCAATGCCATGGAAGATACGTCTACATGGACATGGAATTTTTTTTTCCAATATGGAAATATCAGTATAGGTGCAGTGGCCATTTTTATTTTCAACTTATCCAGAATTTCTTGACATTCATATATCCATTGTCACTTAGTATATTTTTTCAACAACTTCTCCATTGGGGAAGTCACTTGTGCGTATCCTTTGATGAACTTTTTGTAATACCCCGTATGCCCTAGCATTGCTCTTAATTGTTGAACTGTGGTAGGTGGTGGCAAGTCCAAGATGATGGAAATTTTAGTTGGATCAACCAAAATCCCATCATGACAGACCACATGACCTAACAGAGCTCTGAAAGGTGCACAACAAATACGTTTCCTCAAATTGAGGGCAATCTGGTACTGATGACATCATTCCAACATTAGTCTAAGACTTTCTATGTGATCTTTTATAAGAGCAAAAACTGTCCAATCTCAAAATAGACTTCAAGAAATTTGTGTATATATTTTTTAAAGGAAACTACAATTTTGGAGAATATTGCAGGCGCATTTTTTAGTCCAAAGGGCATTACCATGTATTGGTAGCATCCCTATTATGTTTCAAAGGTAGTCTTGTAATGGTCTTCTTTGGCAATGCGGACCTAATGGTATCCCGAGAATCCATCTGTAAATGAACACATCTCTTGTCCTCCAACATTTTCCAATACTTCATCTATAAATGGATTTGGGAATGGATCATCCAAGCATGTATCATTAAGTTTCCAAAGATCAACACAAATTATGACTTCCCCTGAAGTCTTCTTCTCTTGTATCACGATTCGGATGATCCATTCTGATTCCTTGACTAGTTCTATGACTCCTACTTCTAACATTTAGTCAAGTTCCATTTTAACTTTCTCCTTATAACGCGGGTTCAGTCAGTATTGTCATTGTCTGACTGGTTTTGCATCAGGTCTCAAGGGTATCTTCAATTTTCCAAGGTCTCCTACTATGCCTTTCATTTCATAGTACTTTGTAGGGAACAGATCCTGAAACTCATTTAATAAATCAATGATTTTCCCCACAGTCTCCTCATCCCAATAATCACCGATATTGGTGAACTTCGAGTTTTCCTTAGACCCAATATTTACTTTCTTGATTTTAAGCGGTTTTAAAAATTGATCAATAGTTATAGGAGCTCCTTCTACTGTACGTATACCTTCTAAATCAGGTATATTTATCTCTAGTGGGTCATCATCATCTGGTTCTCCACTGATATTGTAGCATTCCATCCAATTGTGTGTAGTCATGGGGAACTAGTGGCATTATGCCTCTACAGTCAGTATTTCTTAAAAGATATTCTCCTTTATTATATGTAGCGCAACATCGACTATTAGATGTTCCCTTGTAAATTCAAATGTCTAGGAAAAGTTTAGAGTTAAACTTTCCCACTCAACAGTTCCTTGGCGCAGTTACTCTTATGTGTACCAACCTCTTGGCACCATTTCCAAGGTGTGGATGAATTGATGAACCCATTCTTGTCGTGGATATTCTTTCCAAGCCGTACAACAATGCTCAATATGTTTTCCAGGGTCTGAAAATCCTGTGTATTTTTTATCAACATAGCTGATCTCATCTCCAAATCTAATCTCCATCAGTCTTCTACATTGCGGCCATTTGGAGATGGACTGTTTATGTGTACCCCACCATCTAATGGGTGTAGCTTTTAGCGCATAGTCTAGAGCAGACCTTCGTTGTGATTCTATGACCTTTTCTTCAAATTATTCCAAGAAGGAAGCAAGGTTAGGAAATCCTTCATACGGAGGCAGCGTGCTTGCTTCGACTCCTACTCTACGAACAACTTTTGTAAGTCTCGCACACCTGCACATGGAGACTTCATGCAACCTGTTCTGCTAATTTTCTAGGGCTTCTCCTGAGTCAGACGTGGACAATATTACACTACGCCAACTCCAGTTTCTAGCAGCTATGGGTTAATAAAATATTCCTTCAAAGACATAATGTTATACAGTTGATCTAGATAATTCTCTTGCCCTTCTCTATGCACATGCTTGACATATCACTTCCCTTCAAGGGATTCAATGGGCACAACCACTCTCATTTCAGAATCTTTGAAAGGCAAGATCCTTTTCTTGAATTTTATGATAGTTCTGTTGTCGATCTCTCAATGACCTTGAAGTCAGCATATGTTCTCAAGCCTTCAACTTCCATGGGTACTTGGGACAGTCTACCAATTGTTAGCACCTTCGACTAGTTTGCAAGCCGTAGTTGAATAGGAGACCATTCTAGTCGCAGACTGTTCATGCTTTCCCATGTATGTCTTGTCAATATATTGACATCTGAGCCCAAGTTGAGTATGATATAGTCCATATCATAATCTCCTATCTGCACAGTCATTCACAATTCTCGACCTGTGTTCCATTTTCTTATGATTTGATTGACTCTTCTTTCAGGGAGCATATCTATTGTGTTGTCATCTATGAGTGATGTCAACTATGCAACATCATCTTTGTCATGGATTAGTGCTAAACAACTTTTAAAAAAGTATTTGAGCTTACTAACCTTTTTAGTGGGAGCCTTCTGATTAGTTGTTCAAATATTTCGGGAATAGTTCTCACTTGTATTGATGTTGACTGTTGATTGGTATCAACAAAGTATTGTTGCACCTCCAAGAAGAATTCCTTCTCCTGTTGGAAATATAATGGAGATTTATTTTGCATCGTACGTCGCACTTGTGGATGTCCTTGCGGTGTATTTGGGTCTGCTCCTATCGCAACACCTCCTCTTGTGACTACAACAAGGTTCGGTTGTCTTGGCTCGACAAAAATAATTTGAATATTCAGATTGGGTTTGGATTCGGATTCTGCACTGGGTTGGAATTGAATACAGTTCTAGCCTACCATTTCGCAATGAGTTGCGGACACTATTCAACAGTGTGATCAAATTCTTTACAATATGTACAATTTTTTGCAGGAATTTGAAAATCTCGGGGAAAGTGTCCTTCCTGTCCATAATTATAACATACAACTTGGCCTCTTCCTCGACCAAATCCTCCTCCTTGTTTCTTTCCTCGGCCTCTAAATTTCCCAACCCCCTTTGCGGAGGGTAATGTTGTTCTTGAGGGTACTGGTTTGGCTGGTACTACAGCTGAGTATATTGTTGTTGTTGAAATTGTGAAGGATGATATTGAGACCGTGCTCACTCATATTGCATTTGATCCTCATTCTTCATTAGGTAGGTATTCAATGTTTTCTCTTGGAGCGGCTAGAAGGCTCTGTTATCCCTTTCATCATGCCCTACTGATATACAAAATTTACAATACATACTAGTAGGTGCACTTACAATATTTTACAAGTACAGAAATTCTTCGCACTTATGACCTCTAGTCTGGCATACTCTAAACCAAGGCATTCCTTGGGTGTTTAATGGGTTCAATGCACCTGCTGTAATATAATTCATTAGATCTGGTAAGTTATCCTTATGGTTCCCATCTCTTCTACACCTGGTACACCATAGTTCCTCCTAAACTTCCTTGCCTCTTTTGATGTCCTGGAACTGCATTGTAAGATTGGCAATTTGCAACTGAATTTGCATCATGCTAGAGCCAGTGTCTCCAACTGGTGAGGATTTTAAATTCATAGATATCTCTAGAGCCTCTATCTGTGACACTAGTTTCTGTTGCATCAACAATGTTCGTATGTGTGGCAACAAGGCATCACTGAACCATTCCATGTGTTGCACATCCAACATTTAAAAATTGACCTTGGCCATTAATGTCTTAAATATCTGGTCAAAATCCTAAATAGACTCTATTGGTAGCTTCTTGATATCCTTTATATCAGTGATACATTGTGACTCAGACTTTGGTTTCTTAAATTCATCAATTAACATGAGTCTAATGTCATTGAGTGTCTTTGGGACCACTCCCACTGGTACTATGGAGAAATTCATATACCAGTCTAGCGCAGGACCCCATGGATTCGTAATCATCTGTGCTTTATTGATGTTCTCATCCTGGATATTCCGTACAGTCCAGCGATGTCACATAGGAACCAATGCTTCTCTGGATATTCCAGCCTATTCCCATTGAATATTGGGATCTTAATGTCAGTTCCAGCCATTGGGTTGATCGGTACTGTATTAACTGCTAGTACAGTATGAACAAAATGTGGGCTAATCGGACTTCCTTGTCTGTTGTTTACAACGTTATTACTACTCGTATTTACAGAAATACTTCAAGATTGGTTTGGTGATCTTACCTCTGGTACCATAGGCAAGTTGAGTATATGTTCTGGTTCTAGAGCTTCAGTCAACTCCTCAGATTCTTCGTCTCCCTCTGATTTTGTTTGATACTCCTCTTCCTCATCACACGATCCTTCGTCTAGGTACGATGTAAACTCGTGAACTTCCCCTTCTTGCTCTATGTTGCAACTGCCTTGTCCTAACATAGTTTTTCACATTTTTTCGGACCTGAATCTCCTTCCACTTCTCAAAATTCCAAATTCTAGTTAAGTTCCACTATCTCCTGGGAAAATCTCACTTCAGGGTTCTGCTGAGACATAACCACCATTTTCTTTTCAATCTATCATCTATAGAATTCCCTTTTCACATATGACCATTTTGATCCACATCTTCCAAGATGAGAGATATTGACTGTGTGGTCCTTGGAAAAAATTTCTCTCGGCCTCACTATATGAGGTTATCGTTTCAATGATGAATTCGGTGATATATCCTTCTATGATGCTATCTAATGAGAATTCCACAACTCTTGATATAGGGTTTTTTATTCTTTTTAGCCGCTCAATCAAGAACAAAGTCCACTATGTCGGTTCCCCCCCTTGAAAATTATTTTTCTAGGTTATAAACTTAGACAACTGCTCATACAACATAATGGGGAACTCCAAAAAGAAAATCTCGTGGATGTCTGAATATATGTACCATTCCAACCACTTCGTCGGCACCCACCGAGATCCTTCAATTTCTTTTTGTGCAAACTCTAGCTCTTTTGCGTCCACCCAACTTTGGATCTCTGGTTTTGTGGGATGCCAGAACATGTCCCACACCACACACTTTACGGTCCCCACAATGGAACCATTTGTTGGGATTTCCCCCCCTGCAACCTAGGCTCATCCCCCTATCTTTGGTTAGTGCAACAAAGCTTAAGATATCAGCCCGATGGAGCAGAGCCCAGCTGGCAGCACCTGCGACACAGATGCCATCTCACCCAAGATATCTTAGTTCTTATGGGTAACTTCTAAAACCACGTTTCCATAGTTTGTGCGGTAGTTGACGGCCTCCTATTTTTGCTTGTTCAGCACTATATTTTCTAGTTCAAAGTTCCATGAAATCAAGTAATAATCCGCTTTATCTAGTTATGTTTTGTGCTTGGTTATGCCTTTTGAAGAGCAACATTGCAAGGTGTTTTGGCAGGAGACTTTTTAATATTTTTCATTGTTTATTTATTATTTTGTTTGGTTTTTATTTATATAATGAAACTTTTATTTTTTATTTAATAATTGGTCAATTGATAAGTCTTTATTTTTCATGCAGTGGTATTTTGGTTGTTCGATTCAACGCTTGTCTCGGCACTTGAGGAGTGTATGTCGACTGATGCAGAGATTTGGGGGATTTTATTGCCAAGGATAATGCCTCGTTTGATTTCAAATCACTTCCGGTAATTAGGTGAAGTTACCCAGTGTTGTTTTGTAGCTGTCATTCACTCAAGGAAACATTGCCCTAAATCTTCAGCAATCTATGGATTCCAGGAAGTTTGAATCCAATCTTTTGGTTCATGTATGCCGAGCTAGGTGTAGAATTGTTAGGATGGGGTCGATCCTTGCTCCAAGGTCGATTCATTTTGTATTTCGAGTATAAAATGTGACTTTGAAACCCGAAGTATGGACACAGAGAGAGAAAAGACTATAAATTCTGCTTTTCATTAATAGATCAACAGCTGCGTTTATCTTCTTCAGGTTTTAATTTCAGACTTGTAGGCTTGAAGGCAGGGCCCATCTTCAACTCTGATCATCTGTGTATATCATTGTTTTCTTTTGTTGTAAGTGAAGTTATATTGCATATTTTGACACTGTTTTTATGAATGTATGATAATGGTTTTTATTCACTTGTGATTTGGACTGAGATTTATGCTTACATGAAACTAGTCGATGTCATTGTAAAATGTGTGATGAGTTTTATGGTATTCAGTTTGACCTGTAGAATCAATTTAGCAAAGGAGTGAGAGTGGATTTGGATTTTAGACTTCTTTTACTTCCAGCATGATACCGATTATTTGATGGTTACAATCCTTGTTTAAGAATATTTTTAGGGTTATAGAGTTTACAAGGCTGTGGAGTACTTTAAAGGATTGTATTGTGTTGTTCTTAAAGAATTTGAAAGAACGTGTGGTATTTATTGAATTCACAAAGGTTTTGGAGATTTTAGTTTATAGAATTTCTAGGGTTTTCCAGACAACATTTTGAATTGGCTATATAGGGATTGGAGTTATGATTTTGTTTACTTCATGATATTGAATGAAATTAAGGAAAATAATCATAGTTCATTAATAGGTGACAGCATTGTTTCCTAGGGCTCGAATATCAGTCTCGTAGGACATGCAAATGAAAGTGAAGTGTGTATTTTCTGAATAGTTCCAATATATTTTTGTGTGCATAGAACACAGGTAGAGTGTATTTGTTGCTAGCAAAAGATAGGTTTCATTATGGTAATTGTTTGTGAATGATTTAGGGTTAAGAAGAGACATTATAAGATTCTTTATGGGTGATGATTACAGTCTTAGATGGAATATTAGGGAGATATAAAACCATTAAGATTGATCCAGCATATTCATCTTGTAGGCAAGTTTGAAACTAGGATTTTCCTTTAATAAATTACTTACTTACTTGGATGCTTGTTTTGAAGAATAGGTTGATAATTAGCATAGCTTAAGGTTGCTTTAGATTACATTGGATTTGAAAAATTTATAGATTTTAAAACAAGGCTCAGCAAGCTGATTCCCTTTTCTTAGGTCAGACCTAATACCTCTTGGCATTGATTATTTAATAAAGTAGTAGTTCCATCAATTCCATTTTGTTTCTTGTCTGTGAGTAAATCAAAATTACTCTAGGCATGAGCTTGAAACCATTTTACCTTGCAGTGTAGTAAATCAAAGTTTACGTGTCTTGGTTGATAATTAAATCGAAGGTAAATTAATTAGTGATAATTTTACCCAACATTTTGGCGCCGTTGCCGGGGAGTTTCTCCAAGGTAAGTTGGTATTGTGCTCATTTTCTACAAATTTGTTGGCTGTGAAGTTCAGGTAGATAGGGGTAGATAGGTTTCCTTTACATTACACAACAAGGGGGAGGGGAAACGATAAGACACAAAGCTGAATTCACTACGGGATTCCCATGGTGTAACAGCCTAACGCATCCACTTTAGTGGGTTGCCCCAAATCCTTGTTGTTTCCTTCTCGTAAGTGTGTTTTCTTTTTCACATGTTTGATTTATTTTGCTGCGAAAGTGTGTTTACCTTTCCTGTAAGGCGTGTTTGCTTTCTTGCAATTTAATTTCATGCAAGTGTGTTTTCTTTTTGTGAGTTTGGGTGTGTTTTCTGCAATTTGATTTCAAGAGTGTTTTATTTTATGCAAGAGCGGCGTGTGTTTGATTGGCATAAATATGTTTTTAGTGGTAGATAGTCTTGATTAGAATCATTTAAAACAAATATAAACCAAATAAAAATAAAAACTTGGGTGTTGTAAGAGCCCTAGACACTAATCCTTGTGTGATACATGAACAAAACAACCGACAAAAATGGATTCAGAAGTAACCATCAATTTGGGAAAACTTTCTCAAATCCTAGTTGCAGTTGGGAATTATTCTTATTAGGTAGAACATATCCTGAAAGCAGTTAAGAGTTTATCTACCTCTCCTAACATAAAAAATGAATCAAAGTCCCAAGAGCCACAAAAAAATATTCCTTGCCAAATTGCAGAGGAAATTGAGAACTTGGGGATTACATCCGATGGAAAGTAGCCTAAAATTGAGGAGGTATTAGCAGATCCTCTATGTACTTCCGAAATCAATCAATCAGAAGAAGGGAATCTACATGATATGAAGAAGGAAGCTGAGTACCAGGACTACTTTGAAAGTTGGTTCCAAGAGGTAACTAGACTACAACACCATTTCCTCCTTCAACACCTTTTGTTGCAGAAACAAGTAAGTCGGTTGGTTCTCCATATCCAGGTAATCATTGCAACAATTTTTTCATATGTGGATAAAGGTGTATTTTTAATCTTACTTCGCACTTGGTTACATTGAAAGAATTCATATAATTGAATATAAATGTTTTCTTTCTTCTTAGGTAGAATAGGAAAATATGTATATAAATAAAAAGTTGCATGTTTAGTTTAGAAATTAATGCAACTTCGTTGTTTTTCTTTCTTTTCAATAAAAAGATAAGATCTTTAACCAGAATTTATACCTTCTCTCCAATCCATACTTTCAGAATATTTATTATAACAGCAGTTCATAGCCTGTAAAAAGGAAAAATGCCAAAGGGTAATATGAAATTGTGACTATTTTTAATAATGGTTCTGTAAACATAAGACCAATTGGTGATGAACAGGTTGCATTTGTGGTAATGGACACCGGTTAAAGGTATATCATAAACCTCTTTCTAAGCAAGAATTCATTCAAAATATGAGTCAACAATCTGAACTAGAGCTGGTACTCTCTTTGGGTAGGTTCAGGGTATTTTGTTAAATGAAAACAAAAAGGGAAGTCTTTCTGTTACTGTTCCTACTTCAGCCCATTGATTCCTTTTACAAAGAATTTTCAAGGACTGTGTTAATTTGAATTAATTTTTGAGTTTCCTTGGGTAACTGGAATGCCTGTGTCAAGTAAATAAATGTGTGCTGCTAGGTTTTTCAGACGTGTCCTCTTTATTCATACAAGTACTTATCCACCTGGCACTGCCTCCATTAGTGATTTAAGCTTCAAAAGGGGCTTTTACTTATGAACTCATGGGTTACTAGTGCCATTTGACTTGGTTTCACACTGGATGGAATGAGGATATTGTTTTTTAAGTAGTAGCAGCTATTGTTAGAATAATCAACCCATAGTATTTACCCACTTAGACATTATTTCATTTATTTTGTCTTATTTTCCTAGTCCATGAGTCCCACCATGTGCAAGTTGCTAATTGCCTATCCATAGAGGTCAAACTTGCCATCTTTGACTCATGTAGCGCCCTTGAGAGATTTAGGAATAAAATATGCTTT
>LPNX010551449.1:632566-676002 GCA_001517045.1 Pseudotsuga menziesii | reverse complement strand
TACAGCTCCATATTCAGTCTCCATTGTTGATAATTTGCATGATCAATTGTTAATTGCTGTGAGTGAAATTAATCTACTGCAGGCCTGAATTTCTACAGCTATGGGCATTGAGTTATTATCTAGACAGGAACCATTATAGAAAAAGGTCTCCAGGACTGAGCAGTCTGTTGATTATTATCTATTGGCTTCCATTATATCAAACACACACATATATATGTTTTTTGTCCAGCCACTTCATGACTTTCACTTTATACAGTTATAGAGGTTAATTGTTCATTTGGACAAATCTGTATAGGCATGTATCAAGAAAACTCTTCCAATTTGGATATCATCCCACTCCTAGATGGTTTTCAGAGTTGCTCCCCCACTCATCTATGCATAAGAAAATCATAAACTTTATCTTTAAGATGAATTTGGGACAAGGGCCTCTGATAGAAAACGGGTGTAAGAGGTTAACCCACCGGCAGCGGGTACCGACCTGTGGTATAAACAGGCAAACCCATCAAGGTACTGAACAGGCATGTTGGCAATGGGGCATCTTCCTGGGGAAGAAGCTTCTTAGATGTTACAGTTACCCCACCGGAGTACTGAACGGGCTCGCTGGAAGTGGGTTCTGACTCTGATATCTCTTTTAAAAGCCTCATCTATATTTGTCTGTGTGAACAATGTACCTATGTAAATATTAAAGAGAGGTCATGTGTGGGTTAAATAAAAATCTAAGGGAACTGTTGTAATAGCCAGTTGATAATCATCTCCAGATGCTCTAAATTTTGGTTACCTGATCCTTGCTAGAAGAAAAGGTTTATGCCTTTAGAGTGTACTGGCGTTTACTGATTCAATGAACATAGTTGTGAACCTTAGTATTGGTTTTTATTTTCACTGCTCAAACTGTCTTGTGTGAAGTTGAGTCAAGTTGGCCAGTACACCATTGGCTTCCTATAGTACTCCTCTTGTCTTGTGTTTTAAGGCACATGTTCTGGTGGAAAAAGTTCTATATGAATACAGAGAAAGAAGTCTGTGCTCATAATTGAAGCTTTGAATACAGGAGTGAGATTGATTGTCTATGAATTGTAGTTAATTCTATTTTTGTACTGCGAATAAAGATTGGTTTCATGACTCAGCTCTGTTTTCTGTGTGGCCAGGTGAAGAAGCAACCTTGAAATGAGGTAATTGTGCCATGAGATTGTTGGGGTAAAACAAATTTTCAATCCGTCTTACTTGCCTTTTCGACTCATACAAGTGGTATATTTGGAGAAAGTTATTTATATCATTACTATGCTGGTAATCATCTTTCACCCTTGTCAGCTTGAAAATACCTTTGTGTCTTAGACTGGCTGAGGTGTCGGATCAGGTGTCGGATGAAGTGCCGGAATAAAATTTGGAAATTGATATATTAAGTGGTGAAGGTAATGAACGATGGGATAACTTTTAATTGTTATAAACCAAATGTTTCTGTTTTTAATATAAGTTTGATGCATTGTGGGATGTACCATAATCACCTTATAAACCTATCTAGTCGATACACCACCTTTCCTTTGTCAATATTTTAAGGACATTAACCTTTGGTAATACTTAATTTTATATTATCAATGTGTCATTCTTAATGAAAGTCATAACATTGATCTATTCCAATTGGAATTCTTGAACGCCATGGTTAAAGATGTCTTAAGGTTACGGGTTGATCGAGACATGTCCATATTATCATAACCCAATACAATGTGGACAGTACGTGCCTTAGTTCACCATGATTTTCTTTGCACGATGCTTTGTCATTACCACCCTTTGCCATCATTTTTACAGTCTATTTCCAGTTTTCACCATCGCCAGCGAGAGAAAGATTGATGAAGTTTTTAATTGTCTTCGAATTAACTGTATGATCTCTGTTAATTCGTTATCTCATCTTTTTCTTGGTCTCCACGATGCTTAATCGGCATGAACCCTCGAAGTATGGGCAGTTATTAGCCACGCCTGAGTTTCTAGCCTGCAAAGAGATGTTTATTCGAGCTGGGTGGCATTCTTTATTGACCAATTTACAAGGCCATGATGATGCTGTCTCCTTGCAATTCTTCTTAGGTTTTGACAGACACACAGCTAAGGTCGGGTCATTAGAATTTCCAGTTACATAGGATTCAATTGCGTTGGCTACAGGGCTTCCACTCACAGGGGATCGTTGTTTTAAGAATTTCCAGTTGCCACGCAAAGATTATGACTGTGTCTTCAAACCTGAATTTTTGGCCGTGAAAGGTGAAAAAAAATTCTCAAAGCTTTGGGTCAGAGAAGAATTTCTCAATTCTTTAGTGGTCATCACTAAGACGTGTGAAGGTTGATTCTCCACCTTCAAAGCCTGTCACTTTCGCCTGCTTGCTCATTTTGAGTTCGGTAAGCTTCTTAACTTTCCATTTTATTTTTGGAAGAGCTTGGGTAAGATGGCCTCGCAAGTTAGGAAAAACATAGAGAATCCTACTCATATTCTATACCATCATGGGCTTATCAAGACGCTTATTTTAGCTAATTTGAAGAAGAAGGATCATGTATAGCAAAAATTCATATATGAACTGTCTAATTCCCATCTTAAATCATCCCTGGGTAATGATTTATGTGACCCTCTTATCCCTGATCTTGTTGACAAAGGATCCTCTGTAAATGTTTCTGAACATCAAACCAGTCATACTCAGGAACCAGCTATCAAGAGGTGTAAGAAGACTGGACCATCCCATACTAAGAAGTATCGAGGGTCTAAAGGGCCGCGTGTAAACTCTCAGTCTGGGGGGGAAAAAGGTCACGCTGGTAATGAAAATTTTCTTGCTTCATCAAATCGAAGATTTACCCATAGCATGGCTATTCAAGAGAAGAAGATGGAATCCAAAGGTAAGGCACCTGTACATGTCTAGTTGTCCTCATACACTTCTTCTTCTGCCCATGATAATTCTGATTCCCATGGTTCCCATCATCATTCCTCCATACCGAGTCCTTCCATTGAGCCTTCATTGCCAGCATCACCTTCAAAATCTGGTCTGAAGTCTGCTAAATCCCACCAGTCAGATGTTTCAGCTCAGGGAGTTGAATATTTTCGACAGAGAAACTTTAAGTTGACTAAAAAATTACAGGAGTATGTTAGACTGGACAGATTTATCAAGCAGGAGAATGCAATTTTGAAATCTAAGGTAGCATCTTTACAAACCTTAGTTGATGACATTACTGGTTCTAATCACAGTCTCAAAAAACAATTAAAGAAAAAGGACAAATAGTTTGAAAAATTGATTAGTGTACAACAGCAAACAGCTCCATCTCCTCCTCAAGTACAAGTCCTGTTTAATACTTCAGCCTCAGTTTCTGGAGTTTAATCCAAAGATTGGTCATCTATTTTGAGTTTCAAATTTTGTGTGTCTGAAACTTTCTTGCATAGGGCCATGCAAGGTCTTCAGTCTGGGGGAGATGATGGCCTCCTATTTTTGTTTGTTCAGCACTATATTTTCTAGTTCAAAGTTCCATGAAATCAAGTAATAATCCACTTTATCTAGTTATGTTTTGTGCTTGGTTATGCCTTTTGAAGAGCAACATTGCAAGGTTTTTTGGCAGGTGACTTTTTAATATTTTTCATTGTTTATTTATTATTTTGTTTGGTTTTTATTTATATAATGAAACTTTTAGTTTTTATTTAATAATTGGTCAATTGATAAGTCTTTATTTTTCATGCAGTGGTCTTTTGGTTGTTCAATTCAATGCTTGTCTCGGCACTTGAGGAGTGTATGTCGACTGATGCAGAGATTTGGGGGATTTTATTGCCAAGGATATTGTCTCGTTTGATTTCAAATCGCTTCCAGGACACAGGTGAAGTTACCCAGTGCTGCTTTGTAGCTGTCATTCACTCAAGGAAATGTTGCCCTAAATCTTCAGCAATCTATGGATTCCAGGAAGTTCGAATCCAATATTTTGGTTCATGTATGCCGAGATAGGTGTAGAATTGTTAGGATGGGGTTGATCCTTGCTCCAAGGCCGATTCATTTTGTATTTCAAGTATAAAATGTGACTTTGAAACCCTCAGTATGGACACAGAGAGAGAAAATACTGTAAATTATGCTTTTCATTAATAGATCAATAGTTGTGTTTATCTTCTTAAGGTTTTAATTTCAGACTTGTAGGCGTTGAAGACAGGGCCCACTTTCAACTTTGATCATATGTGTATATCATTTTTTTCTTTTGCTGTAAGTGAAGTTATATTGCATATTTTGACACTGTTTTTATGAATGTATGATAATGGTTTTTATTCACTTATGATTTGGAATGAGATTTATGCTTACATGAAACTAGTCGATGTCATTATAAAATGTGTGATGAGTTTGATGGTATTCAGTTTGGCCTGTAGAATCAATTTAGTAGAGGAGCGAGAGTGGATTTGGATTTTAGACTTCTTTTACTTCTAGCGTGATACCGATTATTTGATGGTTACAATCCTTGTTTAACAATCCTTTTAGGGTTATAGAGTTTACAAGGCTTTGGAGTACTTTAAAGGATTGTATTGTGTTGTTCTTAAAGAATTTGAAAGAACGTGTGGTATTTATTGAATTCACATACATTTTGGAGATTTTAGTTTATAGAACTTCTAGGGTTTTCCAGACAGCATTTCGAATTGTCTATATAGGGATTGGAGTTATGCTTTTGTTTACTTCATGATATTGAATGAAATTAAGGAAAAGAATCATAGTTCATTAATAGGTGACAGCATTGTTTCCTAGGGATCGAATATCAGTCTCGTAGGACATGCAAATGAAAGTGAAGTGTGTATTTTCTGAATAGTTCCAATATATTTGTGTGTGCATAGAACACATGTAGAGTGTATTTGTTGCTAGCAGAAGATAGGTTTCATTATGGTAATTGTTTGTGAATGATTTAGGGTTAAGAAGAGACATTATAAGATTCTTTATGGGTGATGATTACAGTCTTAGATGGAATATTAGGGAGATATAAAACCATTAAGATTGATCCAGCATATTCATCTTGTAGGCAAGTTTGAAACTAGGATTTTCCTTTAATAAATTACTTACTTACTTGGATGCTTGTTTTGAAGAATAGGTTGATAATTAGCATAGCTTAAGGTTGCTGTAGATTACATTGGATTTGACAAATTTATAGATTTTAAAACAGGGCTCAGCAAGCTGATTCCCTTTCCTTAGGTTAGACCTAATACCTCTTGGCATTGATTATTTAATAAAGTAGTAGTTCCATCAATTCCATTTTGTTTCTTGTCTATGAGTAAATCAAAATTACTCTAGGCATGAGCTTGAAACCATTTTACGTCGCAGTGTAGTAACTCAAATTTTATGTGTCTTGGTTGATAATTAAATCAAAGGTAAATTAATTAGTGATCATTTAACCCAACAGGAGTGTGTTTAAGTCCTTGGCCCTGCAACAAGGTTTCCAACGAAGACTGGGAAGGTGGGCTGGTGGTTTTCACTTTATATATCAACATTGAGGTATTACTTACCCTTATTTATGCAATCTTACGCAATTGCACAGTGAACAGTCATCACAGATATATTCATTACTTGACATACAACATTCATTAAATTATCTCTTTAAAGAAAAATACCCAATCAATCATTTAACATAGTAAATATGCACTTGTCTAAGCTACTCAACATTCACACATATACACAACATGTAACGCGGAAACCCATCCGGAAAAAAACCACAAGGTTCTCTTCATTTGGGATTGGCATGAGAAAATAGATGCACCTTTTTTTGTACATAAATCTATATAATTTGTTCAATATCTTCTCTTCTACCTCTATAGACTTCTTTCACTCTCATGCTCTATGTTCTTATCTACCTTTATCGCTCTACTCTACTCCTACTCAATGATCCGCACACAACCTGGATCAACTCAACCTTCTCTATCTACCTTTGCACTCAGCTGCAGATCCACTACTCTGATGCACTCAACGATCCAGAGTTACCTATTCAAAACTATTACATCCTCTACTCTGCTCAAAAAGCATCTAAACAAGAATTAGCTAATATGCTAACTGATTAACCGGCCAACCCATTTACAGCTTGGGTTTCTCCTTTTATAGCCTTATTACAGACTCGATATATTCCCATACATGATTTTTACAGACTCAATCATGACTTGATATAGACTCTAACAGACTCAGCTATAGTCACTATCCTAGCCGACTTACTATCTTCAGCCTACAAGTTGTATTTCCTATTCTAGCAAAATATGACCAAAGAGACACTATCGACCTGACTTACAAAATACCTTTACACATGCGGTTTCTGTTGTCTCCAGCTGAGATCATACCCATGATCGCTAATGTCTGTTGCTTCTCTGCATCATGCCTTACTGTCACTTTCTGGCCATTGCCTTATCTACACGCTTGCTTCCGTGAATATTCTTCCATGTCATCATATCTCTTGTGTTTTCCTTCTGTCGTATATTACAAAATTGGTGTAGCTTCCTTGTCCTATGCCTTCTCTTTTCCTTTCTCATTTTTTTCCCTCTTCTATCGTAGCATCCTTCCCTTTTCCCTTGATGTTGTTTACTATGTCCCATCTCCTTCTTCTTCTTCCTCGTACTCTTTTCCCCTTACTTAGGCAGAATTCCATATGAATTCTACCCTTCTATCATGCGCCCAACATTCTCTAACATAATAATAATAATAATAATAATAATAATAAGACAACAAGGCAACCACTATTATCTAAGTTAATCCAATAGCTATTGTAATAGTGTTCAACATAAAAGGACACAACTCATATCAATGGACCTAACTCTACATATAAATAATTTCAACAAAGAAATAAATTTCAATGTCTTCTACTAGGGTTATGATCTCTTATAAGATTTGCAATTAGAGTGTTAAAATAAGCCACTATTGTACTCCATATAGTTATCAACAACTCTTGAGGTTTGTATTGATTAATAGTCTATTATAGGGGCGGTTTGGAATTACTAAAGAGAAACTCGGGCTAGATGAAATACACTACCCAAACTATCAAGTGTAAATTGTTTAGGGGTTGGAAAATATCTCTTTTCAAGGCTACAAAATACAGCTTATGCTTTCAATTACTCAATCTATGAAGGAGGAATGTTTTTTAAGATTTATAAGTGGCATGCAATAATATTATGGATTTCTGACTCTTAATGTATTAGAGATTCTCACTTTAGCATGGAAAAACAAAGTACTAATCCAATAATAAGGTGAGACATGAAATTAAACCTTTAAGAAGCTAAAAATTATAATCCCAATGGACTTATAGTTATATAAGAATGACCTTTAAATCTTGCACAAGCCAACAACAGTAAAGAACTACTGTATATGATGGATTAGGGTTGTGCTCTTCTCAAAGTGTAAAACAAAGTATATTACTTGGATTCCATTAATGAGAGGAGATGTAATTCTTTACTAAAGCTCCCATATGGATGAAGTAGAAGGAGGATGAAAATAGACCCTACAAGCCAAAACTAGGAGCAAAAAATGTTGTTGCAGGTGAAAAATTGGAACAGGGTTCCTAGGTTGTGAAGCAATCTGGATGGACAGATCATAAGGAGGTTGAAAACAGTCACATGAGGGTGGTACTGTATGGCGGCCCTTCAATTTCCAAATGAGACAACCTCTTCCTCGTGGGATGAAACCATTAACTGGAGGATCATGCCATCCTCACCATACAGGACGTTCTCTTCCTCGCAATGAGGAGCCCTTAGCTGCATGGGGGGATATTTGAAGTCATGGCATGCAGGGTTCCACGTTTTCAAATATAGGAATGAGGTGCTTTGCACTATTGGATTGATGTGTGGACACCCTCATCCGAGTGTGGGTCTATTTGTTTTTATTGTACACCTTTGTCTCCTATATATAGGAAGGAGATATTTTCATTTGAGGAAGCATTGTATGCTATCTTGTCCTAGGTACACAATACATTATGTAAGGAAGTTCCTCCCTAGAAGATGATTGTAATTTATATTTTTTCTTCACTATTAAGGTGTTTATTACTCTCTTCTTGTCTATTTCTATTCTTTTTATGTTATTTCTGGGACTTGGTTGCATAACATTTGGTATCAGACCTCTTTCCTTGGGACTGGCTTCTACAAAACAATTCATCTTGTAATTTTGACTACAAATTGTTTTATACAAGCATTCAGATATCGAGGTTAAAAAACCACTTCCAAAATAGGCCTGCCTATCTTGAATGTGAAATTTTGATCTTGATTAATTACAATTTTGGAGGTAATGGTGGACGAATATAGGGTTGTTTACTAGTCCAAAACCTAGTCAAAAACATGTGTTCTAGGGAGAACGGTCATATCTAAATAATATGAGATCTAAATTGAGTGATACCAATTGAATTAGAAAGAATATAGACTATGGTATCCATGGTAGAACTTTCAGCTACAGAATCAAAATATTGGACACGTGGCATACGGTACAAGTTCACTCTTCTGGATAGGAAATAATAAGAATTTTTGGGAGATTTGCAATAAATTTTTTTGGAACATCCAAATTAGGTTAGACTTATGGAATTGGAAAGAGGACACATTAAGGTACCACAGACCTAAGTTTCATTCCTAAAGGATTCAAAACTCAAATTTTATCTCAGTTACAATTCGGCCCTAAAATAGTCTTCCAATTAGGTTTTGAAACAAGTGTTATGGGGAAAAATGTCATATTTGAGGCATCCAAGATCCAAATTGAGTGAGACCTATTGCATCAGAAAACATACATACCAGGGTATCTATGGTAGGATTTTCAACTACATAAATGAAATATTGGACACATGGCATACCATACAAGCTTTCTCTTCCAAATAATCCAAATATAAGAAGTTTTGGGAGATTACAATAAATTTTTATTGGCACATCCAAATTAGGTAAGGATTGCAACGTTAGAAAGTGGACACATCAGCATACAACAAGAAAAAGTTTCAGACCCATAGGAGTTGAAATTTTAAATTTATCTCAGTCCAAGTCATCCATAAAAAAATATTCCATTCAAGGTTGAAGAAGGAAACTTTATAGTTCAAGTAGTGGTAGATCACATAGAGAACCAACAAGCAATCTCCAAATACTGAAGATATCCAAAAATAGGATGAAACAATAGGTGGATCAACATCACAATCAAAGTATATTTGAAGAAGAAAAAAACATATGGTAACTTGAACAAATCATTGAAACTAGGACCAAACAATTATGAAATCAAACTATTATTGAGTACCTCATGAAGCGGAAGAACTTACCAGCTGAAAATTCGACATGGGAAGATGATTCCTATTGGGAAAAATATTGTCTTAAATAATTTACCTAATATTTAATTATCAACAGGGGTTAGTAGGCTTACAGTTGCTACAAAATATATGCGATGGTAGAGGGTGTCGTAGTAATAAGATAAAGATATTAAGTTGAACTTCTAAGGACCTAATGAAGTTAATGAAAACAAAAGTGACAACAAACTATTTATAAATGTTTGGGTATAAACAGTGTTATGACAATAAACCATTCTATCTAGAGAGATTGATATTTGATTGAGAAAATGACTATATCGAGAATAATTTACAATGACCAAATAGAAACTATACATACACTAACTAAATTATCTTAATTCCACTCTCCCTGATTATTCTGAGGGTAGGCATTTACTGTAATAGGAACTGGGGTAGGAGGGGTATCAAAATGGATCTCAAAAGAAGTATAAAAACTAAAGGGAATTGAGTCTAATTTTATCTCTACAAAAATGTGCAAACTAAGAAATGTCCAGTTACAGGAAATAGTAAACATGATTGTTTATATAGAAGTGACTCCTATTTACAAAGTACTATATAAGGACAGACATAGTTTATAAACAAATAGAAAACTCACAAGGATGATTTGAGTTATATCTTATAGATCCTTTTCCCAATTGTATAATTTAAAAGAACAAATTATAAACATCCAATCCCTCAATGCATGTAATTTAAAACTAAAGGAACAACTTGAATTAAAGGCTCAATTACATATTAATAAGATGAGTTACTTTACATAATATCATTCCTATGCATAAGATACAAGAAAGAGGAAGGAGAAACGAGTTTTAACAAGAAGTCTTAAAAAATCTTATCTAAAGGTCTTTAAAACAAAATATCAACATTATCTAACCTTTACTATTCAGATAGAATCTAAAACAACTAGAAAGATAAACTTTGAAATGAATTAAAAACAAACAGGACTGAATGAGCGATTGTATAATAGGTGGGAATGGAGGTCTGTATAAATGGTGGAATAGACTGTCTGTATGACAGTCTGTTTAACGAAAATGTTAAAACTTGAAGGAAACAATAAATTTAAATGCTTTTATTGAAGAGAAGCTACCCCATGCATGTACTACTGTAATGTAAAACAGAAAGCAACCCTACTTTAATGAATTAATTTCATAGTAATATGACCTAAACTAATTTCATAATTCAAAATGAACTAACATATTCTTTAAGCATATTCATGATAAAAACTGGAACAAGCAGAACTAGATTATAACTAATCAAAGAAATTTAATCTATGAATCGAAAGACTTTGCAGAGAACTTGAAAGCTATATTAAATACAACCAGTTGATATTTAATAAAAAGAACCTACATGCTCAACATAATTTTAAATTGAAATCTAAACTATAGAAAACATGAACGATTATAAAAACAAAGCTAAACAATTCATAAACAGAATTATACTAGTTGCAAGGGAAAATAACAAAACCTAGTTAGGGATATAAAGATTCTATTTATCGGGGGGCCCTCCCAGTGAACAAATTTGAACTTCTTGTAACCAAACACAATCATATACAGCACAAGAAGACTTTCTTTAAGATAAAATATAGCATTACAAAGTTTTTTAGATTGAACTGATCAAATAAAATACAAAGACTCAAACTACAGACTGAGAGAGAGACTCTAAAACTAAGACTCTAGACTCGTTTTTAAATCGCATACAACGTCTATATATATACATTTTTCAATGGAGGTGAGCAAGTCGACTCTTTAGTGGTCGATTGCTCTTCAATATAAAGCAGACATAATGGCAAATAAGTACATTAACAGTTTAGATTACTATTCCTCTTCTTTTGCTGATCAGGTTCCTTCAAGTGTGCGATGTGGTTCATACTTCAGTCTAAATCAAAGCTTGTGTCAAGGTGTCATGCAGGGATACCAGATAGGCACTTCTTCCAGAAGAAGTCTAACGTTGAGATTCCAGCACATGGTGATGATAGTTTCTGGTCATTTTCCTACTTTTTACACATAGAAACATGCTACCAAAAAACATGTAGTCTGTTTGACGATTTGGATAGCAAGTTGGGCATGTGTTCCATATGTTCAGCTGAACGCGTGTCTGTTCGTTAAGCCACCAAAAAGACAATATAACCTGAATAGAATAATACACAAATTAATATAGCAAATGCACTCCATATCATGCCAATTTTAACCATTGAAACAATAAAATGATGATAATAAATAGAATTGACGTAAATCCTAGTTTAGTCATACCTGAAGCTTGTAGAGGGAGTTGCATGGTGCAAAAGGCACAAAAAAGCAGCCAAACATATGTTAATATGCAAAGTATTGAACTCAAAAATAGTGACAAAATGGGGAGCAACATTTCCCCAAACCGGAAGAATACCAGGTCCCACTGGTGCAAAGTAAAAGATATCATGAGGAAGGAGGCAGAGTTGTGTCAGCAACTGCCTCCAACTTGGATGGAATAGATTGCTTGTATTTTAACTTCCTCACCTGTGCTTTCAGAAGAGAATTCCTCTCTTGTCGGTCTCTTTAATATATACTAAAAAATTTATGTAGATCCTCGATATTCTTAATTTGTAACTGCAGTTATTTGTTTTCTTCATGAAACTATGAAATTAACTTGGCATGCGCTTCATTTTGCTTCGTCGATTATGTTAACTTAGCAGTTAATTGTTCTAAGGTGGGTTGCGGTGGCGTCAATGGTTATGGGGACTGGATAAAATCCCATGGATGACTTATTTATGTTGAAGGCAGGTCCAAATCGACAGTCAGAAGGGGATCTTCAGATGCAGGGATATCCATCTGATCTGTGTCCTTGAGCAATTCAGAAGAGAGGCTAGCTAGTGCTAAGAGGGATGAGTTGGGATTGATTTCCTCTACCTCGGCCTCATCATTCGGATGGTCAGTCTGCTCATCAAGCTGAACCATAGTCTGAGTATTTGATTGAAGCCTGCGTTGGATGATTTTAGCCTTCTATCTCCTAGTACGAGGTCGTGAAAAAGGAACAAACTCAGAAGACACGGGATTAGCAGAGGTTTCTTGCATAGCTGAATTAGGTTTTGAGACACCCTCATCAAGGTGGACAACATTAGGGATTTCTTTTTCTATGGGCGAGGTTGGTCTAGACTCGAGATGAAAATATCACAATCATTTACGAATATTTAGGTGGGGGTTGAGTACTTTGAAAACAAAGGTTTCCCAAGATTGTCTTTGGTCTTTAAGATGATCCAAGATTAACAGTTTGATTATACTGTGATGGTACAAACTACTCTTAGGATGCATGGTATTATTTCTGACCAAATTCGACATTTTTTCTAAGCTATGACAAAAAAAGAATGAGAAATTCAAGCATCTATTATCAACAAAGTGGGATAATAATCGAAGGTGAAAAGATTTAAAAACATTAAATTTAACTTCACAGGTAACTAAGTGAATGATGACTGTCAACGACTTGATATACTCTGGCTTTATACAACTGTGATGGTATCCTTTCACATCTATTACATACTAGAACTTGGGATTCAACGCGAAATTGTGTGATGCTAGCAGAACGAACCAATGTTTATGCCACTGTTCTCCCTCTCAGGGGAGCTTAGTATCATAGGAAATTGACTCTTCAGTATCTTGAAAGGAAATGTAACCCACTCTGTCCATCCTCCCATCAAATCCCATTGCGAACAGTAATGAAATATCCTCATCATAACCTTGCAGTGAATGGAGGAAAGGGTTCCATCCGGCACGAAAGAACACTTCCCTACATTCCCTAAACTCTGTGATTTGAAACAAATCCTAATAACTCTCATGCTCAAATCTGTTTGGCATGCTGGAAACATAGGAAGGAATATAGGGTTTTCAGGAAAGGTGGCTAAAATGCTCCAGAATAATAACGGTTAGTGATGGCGATGGAATTGAGAAAGGTTCACATGGTGCTAGTTTTAAAGCATGCCACATTCAACCTACCAAACGATCATGCAACCAGCTCGGCATGCCTAAACAATCGTTCCATTATGGAAAATGTTTGGAGTGTGTGCCGTCCAAAGTGCGTGATTGAAAGAGTTTCTAATTTTTAGTTGGTTCAATGATGTCCAAAGAAAGCTTTGGACAGGTTGAATGTAACCTAATGCAAGTGTATAATCAAACTTATAACAATAACCTTAGTTCAATGAGGAGGGCGGCTTATCTGATAGCTTACGCATGCAAATATAAAAGGAGAATGATGAAGATGGAGGGGTCATGATAACTAAAAGGTACTTAACGGTTATTCGAAGGCCGTATCATATCCATATAGAAGTGAAATAAGATCATATTAGATTTAATTTGTACCATCATTAATTGGCATTAGTCATAATATCATATAGATGTGACCCTAACGGTATGACTTGGATTTTTACCCAATGAAATTAAGCCAACACTTAATCAAAACTATGAAAATATCATAAAAAATTTATCAAGCTCATCATTCGGTCTTTTATTGCCACCGACATTTGACCCTTCATATAGCCTTTCATATGAAATAATTATTTTAACATTCTTGCTTATTCATCCACAACTTTAAGGCCAACTTCGCTATCTGCATTATCCCCCAAACACTTCATCATTTGGAAATGAGAATTTTGTAAGTAAAAATGAAGACATACAATCAACTAATCCCCCCCCAAACAAAAGATATGGCATGTCCTCAAGCCATACAAAAACTACGCAATTTCCAAGAGAATTAAGAAAGTTCAATCATGCTGTTGTAAGTTTGTAAAAGAGAAAAAGACAAACTAATAAAGGGAAAGGATTCAGATAGATATATTAAAAAATGCTCAAATGTATAGAGATATAAATAAATCATTGATGATGTCATGAATAGTACCATATGGAAAACTAGTCACCCTTGCCTTGTTGTAAAGATATCTTGTCATCTCAAAAATTCTTTGAACTCACCTTCGAATTTTTGGAAATTTTTCAGCTATGGGTGCTATTTCTAGGATAATCATATCCTATATATTGATGAAAATAAGACTTTCGAATCCAAGGTCAGCTTATGGTTATTCTGTAATGATATCATAAACAATAGGCCTATGTAGATGTGTTTTGATATATATTTTTGTTCTTTCAAATCATGTGCCTAGTGGTGCATTAACCAGGTCTCTTTACTTGATATTTCCCCGCTACCAGCAGGCCTGTTCAGTACCTCAATGGGTTTATGTTGGTACCATGCAAGCAGAGCCCCGCTGCCAGCAAGCCTATTCAATACCCCGACTGGTTTACTTACATTTATCAAACTTCCTTGTAAGTTATTACTTAGCATTTCCCCGCTACCAACAATCTTGTTCAGTACCCTGGTGGGTTTTCCTTGTATAAAGATTTTGAATATAGGAATTCGATTGGTACTGGAACGTGTTACGCCCTACTAAACACATGAGTTAAATTTTTTTTCACAAAATGGCCTTAACTATATATCATGTCAAAAGAGAATAACTAAAAGGTGTCCCTGGGCCTTTCAATCTATTTTATAAAAGGTAATGTTCCCCACAAGTAGTAGTTCCACTTACCCTCTAGTGCCCTCAAAGATAGTTAAGAGTCATGTTTTGATAACAAGTGTAGATGAGCTAGTAGTCTCTAGGTATGAAAATGTTGAAGATCATTAAAATAAATCGTTTGAGCAACTGTTCAAATAATTAGAATCTGAATCAAAACATTTAGCATAAAAAACTCATAAAATAAGTGGTTTGAAAGTGATATACAAAAGCTTCAAGGTCTTATTAGAGCTCTTTACCTCATAAGTTGTTCAAAGAAATAGATGCTTCTTCAAAGCCATATATTAGATGATTCATTTTACTCTTGAAAATATAGAAACGAGTCCTATGGAAAGAAGTGATTAGAAGTGACTCTTTATTTATTCAAATAGATATACACATATTTACATATATACAAGTAATGATAACCCACAATATTTTTTAATATTAGGAGGAAGATATTTTTGGAGGGAGTATTCGAATAATTACCTCTATCTTGATAGGATCCACCTTGATTTTCTAGAGAAAAACATGACGCCCCATGCAAATATAGCATGGAGGAATTTTTATTAATGGACATTCCTGTCGGGGATGTTTAGTTTTACATTCGGGGCAGACATTGCTTCTTGCTGCTCATTCTTCTTCCTCATTTTTTATGTAGGTTTGATTTCTAGAGTGGGTGTACCTAGAAGGTTTCTTCTGAGGTGAGAATAGAGCATTTTTTTCAAAAGAGAATTTCCTCTGATCACTCATTCTTTTATTGGTTCTTATAGGAGTAGGGAATGCTACTATGGATATGTCAATTTGAGGGGTTACTATCACCAAAGAGGACTCCCACCTAGGTAAGTTCAGCTTCCTTACTTCAAAAGTTATATTATCGTACTTTGTTACTTAGTGGAAGGTTAAGAGGTTCCCTAGTTACCCTTTTTTCTAATTTGTCCAAAAATAGGCCCTTCAGGTCCTCTTGCCAGGATATATTTTCTTTCTATAATTTTCCCCTTTTGTAAGAATCTCTCTATGGGTCTAGCAAAACTACTTCCTATAAGTGTGTGTTTTTTTCAATGCCTATTCAGTGAGTTGGGATTTTTATGTTTCCTATAATTTTTTTTATAAAAACGCAACAAAAGTTTGTTATCCTATGCTATTATTATTATTGGATTTTGAGGCACCTGTTATAACATATGCATAGGTTCTTACCTATTGTCTTACTGCTCCCCCGCTACTAGCCTATTCTACCTTACGACACAACTCCTCGGCAACGACGCCAAAAATGTTGGGCAAAATATTGTCTTAAATAATCTACGTAATATTTAATTATCAACCAGGTTTAGTAGGCTCAAAGTTGCTACAAAATATAGGCGAAGGTAGAGGGTGTCGTAGTAATAAGCTAAAGATCTTAAGTTGAACTTCTAAGGACCTAATGAAGTTAATGAAAACAAAAGTGACATCAAACTATTTATAAATTTTTGGGTATAAACAGTGTTATGACAATATACCATTCTATCTAGAGAGATTGATCTTTAATTGAGAAAATGACTATATTGAGAATAATTTACAATGACCAAATAGAAACTATACATACACTAACTAAATTATCTTAATTCCACTCTCCTTGATTATTCTGAGGGTAGGCATTTACTGTAATAGGAACTAGGGCAAGAGGGGTATCAAAATGGCTCTCAAAAGAAGTATAAAAACTAAAGCGAATTAAGTCTACTTTTATCTCTACAAAAATGTGCAAACTGAGAAATGTCCAGTTACAGGAAATAGTAAACATAATTGTTTATATACAAGTGACTCCTATTTACAAAGTACTATATAAGGACAGACATAGTTTATAAACAAACAAAAAAATCACAAGGATGATTTGAGTTCTATCTTACAGATCCTTTTCACAATTGTATAATTTAAAAGAACAAATTATAAACATATAATCCCTCAATGCATGTAATTTAAAACTAAAGGAACAACTTGAATTAAAGGCTCAATTACAGATTAATAAGATGAGTTACTTTACAAAATATCATTCCTATGCATAAGATAAAAGAAAGAGGAAAGAGAAATGAGTTTTAACAAGAAGTCTTAAACAATCTTATCAAAAGGTCTTTAAAAGAAAATATTAACATTATCTAACCATTACTACTCAGATAGAATCGAAAACAACTAGAAAGATAATCTTTGAAATGAATTAAAAACACACAGGACTAAATGAGCGACTGTATAACAGCTAGGAATGGAGGTCTGTATAAAAGGTGGAACAGACTGTCTATATGACAGTCTATTTAACGAAAATGTTAAAACTTGAAGGAAACAATAAAGTTAAATTCCTTTATTGAAGAGCAGCTACCCCATGCATGTGCTACTGTAATGTAAAATAGAAAGAAAGCTACTTTAATGACTAAATTTCATAGTAATATGACCTAAACTAATTTCATAATTCAAAACAAACTAACATATTCTTTAAGTAGATTCATGATAAAAACTGGAACAAGCATAACTAGATTATAACTAATCAAAGAAATTTAATCTATGAATCGAAAGACTTTGCAAAGAACTTGAAAGTTATCTTAAATACAACCGGTTGCTATTTAATACAAAGAACCTACATGATCAACATAATTTTAAATTGAAATCTAAACTACAGAAAACATGAATGATTATAAAAACAAAGCTAAACAATTCATAAACAGAATTATACTAGTTGCAAGGGAAAATAACAAAACCTACTTAGGGATATAAAGACTCTGTTTGTCAGGGGGCCCTCCCAGCGAACAGAATTGAACTTCTTCTAATCGAACACAATCATATACAGCACAATAAGACTTTCATTAAGATAATATGTAGCGTTACAAAGTTTTTCAGATTGAACTGATCAAATAAAAGACAAAGACTCAAACTCCATACTGAGAGACTTTAAAACTAAGACTCCAGACTCATTTTTAAATCACATACAGCGTCTATATATATACATCGTTCAATAAAGGTGAGAAAGTCGACCCTTTAGTGGTCGACTACTCTTCAAGATAAAGCAGTCATAATGGCGAATAAGTACATTAACATTTAACAGATGACTATTCCTCTTCTTTCCCTGATCAAGTTCCTTCAAGCACACAATGTGGTTCATAGTTCAGTCCGAATCAAAGCCTGCATCAAGGTGTCACATAGGGATACTAGATAGGCACTTCTTCTAGAAGAAGTCTAATGTTGAGATGCCAACGTGTGGTGATGACGGTTTCTGGCTGTTTTCATGCTTTTAACACACAAAAACATGCTACCAAAATATGTGTAGTCTATGTGACGATCTGGACAACAAGCTGGGCACACATTCCATATGTTCAGCTTAACTCGTTTATGTTCGTTAAGCCACCAAAAAGACCATATAACCTGAAGAGAATAATACACATAGATTAATATAGCAAATGCACTCCATATCATGCCAATTTTAACCATTGAAACAATAAAATGATGATAATAAATAGAATTGACATAAATCCTAGTTTAGTCATACCTGAAGCTTCTAGAGGGAGCTGCATGGTGCAAAAGGCACAAAAACGTAGCAAAACATATGTTAATATGCAAAGTATTGAGCCCAAAAATAGTGACAAAATGGGGACCAACAATTCCTTCATACAGATGCATGCACAACTACCTAAGCGTTTCGGACAACAATTGTCTAAAGGGGAGGGGCATGTTAAGCCCTAAATGTTGGGCACAATCCCCCCTATAGTGTGGCACTTTACCCCCTATATGGTGGTGTATTACATATTATTGATGTAGAATTGGGTCTATTAGTGGTTCTATTAGTTGTTATTGTACACCTTTGTCTCATATATATAGGAAGGAGATATTTTCATTTAAGTAAGAATTGTATATTGTCTTGTCTTGGGTACACAAGTACATTATGTAAGGAGGTAACTCTCTCAAAGAGAATTGTTATTTATCTTTGTTCTTCATTATTAAGGCATGGATTACTCTCTTTTGTTCTATTTTTTCTATTTTTATGTTATCTCTGGGACTTGGTCCTTGTTTTAGTGATTTGTTCAGGATCCAATATTAATTTTCCTTCTTCATCAATATTTGGAAAAATAGTTTGAATTGGGATAGTGTAATACCCCAGTTTCAACCACAATTGCATTAAATTATAAATGATGTAAATAACATGAATAAATCATGGTGTGGAGCTCAAGGCAAAGGTCCCTCCATGGATATAGTGTTCTATGTTCTGGCAATTAAACTTGATGCTGATGGTTATCATGCTAGTTGATGGCACAATATAATTTTCTACATCATGTAAATATGTAATTAATGAAATACCCACAAATAGCTATGTCAATGCAACATTAAATTGATGGGAGCATGATTTTGTAAGGATAGGGGGGGGATATTCAAACTCTAATCCAATGGAGAAAATCCAAGTGTCGAGAGGAGAACCCATCAGTTGTCAACCACCTTCCTTATCTTATTCAACCAGCCACTTAATTCTACAAGTATTTAGTTGGGAATTTATTGCCTTGGGGCTTGGGGGGTAGGGGTAGCTGTCAATTCTAGCAGGGCTGTCAGCCTTGACCACAAGCTTTCCCAAAGGGGAAAGGAATCTGTCCATTACCCTCATGAAGAAGAGAGGAGTCACATTACTCACTCTCAGACAACTGATTTTACTCATGCATGGGCTGGAGATTTGGGCGTTTTTCCTCACGTTGGCAATAGTTTCCAGTGTATTCCCCATGGATGGGAAGTTGTCTCATTAATATTCAATGGCTTGGATCTCTTCTGGGCATTTTTCTGTTGTTCCCTCCTTCACACGGTTGGGGAATTTCATTTTTGGGTGTTGCACAATCAATGGGAGAGTAGATCCACGAATTGGGGAATTAAAGGGACCTTTTTGCGCACGTGAAGCCCATAGATCATTTTCTGAAATGATTTGTTCGCTTGGGTTGATTTCCACATTTTTCAGTTTCAATTTTGGGTTCCCAGGACGTTTTTTGGGTTCATACCCAGAACTTGCATTTTGTTGTGTAGTGCATCCCTGTGTTGGCTTAACTAAGTAAGTCCAAGAATCCATCTGTTAGTGGGTTTATTTTGTTGGGATGACATTATTTGCTTGACTATGGGTTTCTGGACTTGATGTGTGTGTAATCCTGTGTTCCCTAATTCCTTGTGGAAATCAGTCCAAACTCGGGGGTGGCAATGATGCTGAGAGATTAAGGAGCACACTGGCCTATGGTTGGGTGGAACATTGCAGTGACATAGCTAGTTGCGGGGAAGCTTCTTCTCAAGATAAGTATTCTTCTATTTAACTCTGAAATTGTATTTTCTTTGTAAATTATCATGAACATGTTAAATTCTTGAACATGATGAATGTTTCTTGTTTTAAGAGTATGAACAACATGTAGGTGTTGAATGAAATGTCTTTGCTTCCGCTATAGATCACATTATGCATCTGTAAATGTTTTATGTTCAAGGCATTTTGTTCTTT
Source organism: Pseudotsuga menziesii (assembly GCA_001517045.1). NCBI lineage: Eukaryota > Viridiplantae > Streptophyta > Pinopsida > Pinales > Pinaceae > Pseudotsuga > Pseudotsuga menziesii. The sequence continues at coordinate 655,762 of LPNX010551449.1, read as the reverse complement.
ATGTTCATGGGGCTTGGATTTCCTGATTAAATGATAGCAATGTCATTAGGTCATGTCCTCTCAGGTTGAGGGGATGTGATAGTGTGGTATCAGAGATCATGTTGCAGCTTTGGGCCTCAATGGGCCATGAAGAATCAACCTCTGTGCAGAGAGGCATGCAGACAAAAAAATTAAAATTCCTCTAAGTGTGGAAATTTTCCTGTTGGCTCATATTAGCCAAGTTGAGCCGACACATGTCAAATGAGTTAGCAGAGTCGAGCCGATGAGGCTTGCAGCTGATACATGTCAGCATGAAAGTCTAATTTGAGCCGACAAGGAAGAAAAATTTCAGAAATTTTTCTAAGTATTTTTAAGTTTTGTATTGGCTTGGTTAGTCAAAGTTGAGGCAATACATGTCAGCCAAGTTAGTCAAAGTTGATTCGATGCATGTCAGCATGAAAGGATGAATGGAGCTGATGAAGAAATGAAGAAAGAAAAATTTCTAAAAATTTTAAAGTGTTCGAAAAATCAGCAGAAGAAGATGAAGTTTGCGCTGAAACATTGGTTGAGTTTTGCCGACGCGTGTCGGAAACCTTTGGAAGTCTCTGTCGAAACGTCGGGTGGAAGGGAAAATGTTTTCTGCAACGATGGCTAAATTTCCTGTTTTCTCCTACACATCCGACAAGGGCTGCCTAGAATTCACCGATGGTGGGGCAAAGAAGAGGAAAGGAAAGCCGACATGTGTCAGCAGGGAAAGGAAGATTTGAGTCGATGCATGTCAGTTAGAAGTTTTCCCCTTTGACCCCTGTCATCCCCCTGAAACAATTGTTATTGCAGAAGGAAACTACAACAATAAGGAGTGCTAATTAGTAGAATTGCTAAACTTAGCCAACCCAATGAAAGGCACATTGACCGTTCATGCTTGCAAGAAGCAATTGGTAAGTAATTGTTTGAATTTCTGAGATTGACTAAAAAATGATGTTGTTAACACATTTTGTAGATTCATAGTGCAAATTGAAGGATTGATCTTGGTCTGACCAAGGAGGTCAAAAGAGATCAACACCAAGAAAATTAACAGCATAGAAGATGCACAGGATCCTCATGGACATGAGAAAGATGCTCTGGGGGAAAATTCAAGAGACCCACAAGAGAGAAAAAATCCACTCCAATCATGGAGATGTGGAGGACCCCATTTGCTCCAGATTTGTCCACATGGGGAAGGGTATGTAAGGCCATCTTACAATGTCCAAGGTCATGGAACTGAAGCTGTTGGGAAGAGGGAATAAGAGATTTCCCTAGATGTTGCAGCTACCATAAGAATCTTGAGGGCAGAGTTGTATGATTGCAAAGAAGAAAATAAAAGGTTGGTTAAGGCTATTGTTGGAGCAGGGCCATGCAGCTACAGGAAAAGTTGCTATATCGGAGCAAGAAATCAAAGGAAACAGTACCTGAAGCGGCAGAGAAGAGAGAGCTCAACCACTGCACTTAAGGTAGCGGCGAAGACACGAGGGCTCACCTACCCTCATAAAGGAAAAGGAGCAATAGGGCCGAGGTATTGAAGACAAAGGACAGAAGGGGAGCAACCGAGGAAGCGGCGCCCATACCCGCATTCAGCGCTGAAATCGTGGAAGACTGCAGAAAGCTGTGGTGTGACAGGAAGCGGCAGTTCAAAGTATAGATAGGCCGACTGTCACAGTTAGGGTTTTGGGTTACTGTTAGGAAAGGCCCACAGTGTTGTATCACGGTGAGACCTTCGGGCCACCTATTTAAGCATGTATTTTGTATTGTGAAAGGTTAGTTAGCCAGACATTCAGATAGACAATTAGCTAGCGGTCAGTTAGCTATTCCTTGAGTCGAGCTCTAGTTCTGTGTTAAGTCTATATTATCTTACTGTAACTAGTAGCTGGTTCCTTGAGCATGAATGTAACAATCCGCAGGGATTGAGAGAGAGAGAGAGAGAGGAAATATTGTAAGAACAAAGCAATATAGGAAGAGAAGAGATCTAAGAGAAGGGCTCCCGACTGTGTGCGTGGAGTTTCCCAGAAGATCTCAAGCTGCATAATAGGTTGCAGCGGAACTGTGTTTACTCTCTCAAGATATAATATAAAAACTAGTTCTCGTGGACGTAGCTTCCCCCCCATGGAAGTGAACCACGTAAAATCCATGTGTTGTGTGACTGTTCCATGTGATTGTGTTTACTTATTTGCTATATGTTACCTGTTACATGAGATTTGCTTAATAGTTAATGAATGTATGTATGCTATCCTTCAGTTTATAGTAACATAGATGGTTAAGTGCGAGTTGAATGCGTCAAGTATTCTGCATATGAGTTTATCAGTGCTTGATTCATGATAGCTATCACGTACTGTGTTAAGTGATTCCTGTATATTTAGTTCAGCAGTTGAGCGTAATAGATGTTAAGCATAATAGACTGAAGAAGCTTAAGTGAAGTGGTTTAACACCCTTGTGAAGGTTAACTGAGCTATTATACCCAGAAAGAAATCCTTGGGACCTTGAGAGTTGGAGAGTCATATTGAGTCTTACTATAGAAGCTATCACAGCACATAAAGGCGATATCGCACTATCGGAGGAGCCGCGGTGTGGGATATCGCAGGTAAAGAGTTGAGTAGAAGAGAAAGTTTGTGCATCATCCTAGAAGCCGTGATGCGATAAGAGTCAGTTCCATAGCAAAGTCAGCTGGGGAGGAGAAACAGTATCTTACAGAGAGATCCCACTGGTTAACCAGAATCAAGAGAAACCTAGGATTCTACAGAACCTCGTTGAGGACACCTGAGTCTTCAGCCACCCCATCTAGGATCACTTTGGGTGAGACTTCAGGCCGTTCTGCGGTCTGTCGCCAAAAGGGCCAGTGAGCTAGGGGTTTTGTTGGTACATCACAGTAAACCCGGGTCTGCCCAGTAGAGACCAACAAATGGTTCTGTTGCCGATTTTGAACAAATTGAAGAGATAATGTTCTGTTGGCATCCTACTAAAGAAGAACTTAACCACTGGGTTGAGTCTAAGGAGAGAGAATTTGCTGAAAAAGAAAACAAGAGTCCTAGACTAAGTACAAAGGACTGGTTACAAAAACATATCTTCACAGACCTGCACAAGATATTTTTTGCGACCTATGCAAATGAGTTGTATGATTGGTTATCAAAGTTGAATGATAAGCACGTATTCAAAAAGAAAAGGAACATTGTCTGGACACCAGAGCTGATTCACACCGTGAAGAGAGTTGATAATCCCATTTCGTGGGCAGTAGACTTCTGGCTTGCGAGTTTGCTGGAAGGTTTCATTACAGAGTTTGCAGTTGATCAAATAAAGAGTTTCAGCGAAGCGGAGAGGTACTTCTTCAAAGGATATCGCGGTAAGTACTTGAACTCTTTAAATTTGTCCCTTAAGACGTTATTACATGAAAAAGGAGTATTGGATATATTCTCAGATAAATAAAGTAAGTAAGTGTAATGTCACAAGAGTTTGAGAGTGATTTTGAAGAAATTGTATGCACATGTAGCAGTAAGAAATATAAAGTAGATTTCAGATCTTCCTTCTTTGAAGATAGTTAAAACAGTACTAGAGAACAGAGTCAAAATAATAGAGAAAGAACAGTAGGGGGTATCCCTTACCACCCTTATACCCCACAGAAAGCAATCGGGACTCGGAATAATCCCGCAGGAACTCCATCTAGTAGTTCACACACAGTACATACTACCTCTACACCACCTACATTTACACCGCCAAGTGGTAGTAACACAGCAAATCAGAATCCACCACGTAGAAACAGAATGGGGGATGATATGAAATTACCTACCTTTAAGGGTACATGGGCAGAAGACCCAGAACAGCATTGGTTCCTATGTGAAGCTGTATGGACCATTAAACAAATCCAAGATCATAATACTAAACTCGTCCAGTTGGCCACTACACTTAGAGAAAGAGCTTTAACATGGTATATGAAGTATACAACAGCACAGCCTAGAACGCTCGTACAGGTCAGGACCGCCATGATTAAGGAATTTAAGAAACCCAAGTCTAAGTCACAATGTATTACAGAACTTAAAGACATCAAACAGTTACCCACAAAGTCAATATGGGATTTCGATCAGAAATTTAAAGCTCTTATAGACCAAGTTAGCTTTGAGTTTGCACCGGAGTAGCATAAGGAATGGTTCATTGCAGCACTGATCTCTCACATCAGACTTCCACTAATGCAGCAGAAACTCCATATGCAGGATGAAGCATTGGAGATGGCAATGAAACTAGAGGCTTCACGTCTAGCTGAGACTAGTACAGGTATGACAAACTTACAGACTCAGTTAGCCAATCTCACTTTACAGCTACATGAGATTAAGAAAGGAAAAGAGGTTGCACAAGAATTATGGTGTACAAAGTGTAAAGGACATGGCCACACTAAAGATAACTGTCCAGTATTTGTAGAGTATCTAGAAAGTGGGGCTCCTAACCCCTTATTACAGACTCAAGGGCCATGGTGTGAAATCTGTAGAACAAGAGGACATAGACCACAGGAATTCCCTTTACTCCAGAAGTATGTACAAACCCCTAAGAACTTATACTGTAACTTCTGTAAGTCAGTAGGACATGATGAAAATAATTGCAGAGCTTATGATCTCATGATAGAGAAAAAACATGACTTCTACAGAGTCCAGTCAGAGACATCAGGTCCAGCAGCAAGACTATAGCATGAACCAGCTCATGATGACCATGGTGGAGGCTTTGGCCGTGGTCGTGGACCGATTATTTGTTACAACTATGGAGCCATAGGACATTATGCTAGGGATTGCCAGAACCCTACTACGACATGTAAATATTGCAAGTCCTATGATCATACTATAGAAGAATGTCCTATCTTGATAGCCAAGAATAGGGACCTGAAGCCAGTAGTAAACCAGAATATTCAGCTTATTGCTGCTGAGCAGAAAGAACCAGAACCAAGAGGAAATATTGTGACTTACAGCGGTGCTTCTACTAGTAGGACATCGCAGGATGCCGAAAAGAATACAGGTCTGGAGTGGGTGCGTAAAGCCACTGATAAATCGACACCAATTGACCTATAGAAGAACAAAGAAACGTTTCAGCAAGCTAAAACTTTCTTTACTAGAACTACACCATCAGAATCGCAGGTATTTCCTTGTAGGGGCATACCGCAGCAGCAACATTGTGGCGTTAGTCCTGTGTAGATACCGCGGGCTACCACATCTGGAAGGTGTGAAGAGGATGAGTTGACAGGAAGTGTACAATCCTTCTTGTGGAGCTGCTTGAAACTCATAAGAAATGAGAAATCTATCGGAGAGCTTCAGCGCATCATAGATCAGTATCACCAGCCTTCTTCCATGAGCAGTATGCAGCATGTTGTTCATAATATGGGCCATACAAGAACAGGAAGAGAAATGAGACTCACAGTGCAAATTGGAGAATTTGAAATGGATGAGGTAATCCTAGATTTAGGATCGGAGGTAAATGTTCTGGCTAAGCAGACATGGGAACATATGGGTAGCCCTAAGTTAGCCAGATCACCTATCCATCTACGACTAGCCAATCAGCAGAGGGTATCGCCACTGGGTCAATTACCGCAAGTACCAGTTGATATTGATGGAGTTCGCAGCTTTGCAGACTTTGAAGTCATAGAAATCATTGGCAATAGCAGACCGTATCCATCTTTACTAGGTATTGATTGGGCAATTGATAACATGGTTGTTATCAATTTAAAGAAAAGACAAATGACCTTTGAAGATAATCATATTCGAGTCATCGCACCGTTGGATCCTTTACAGTGTGCTCGCTATATTGAACCTATCAGAGCAGAGGAAGAGGTGCATAATATGGAAAGCCTCTATCAGATAACTACTAACCAAAGTGATTATATCAACCCCACCGTAGAAGGAAATATTAGTTGGCAATACGACAGTTCATGCGCATCAGATTCAGATGTTGGCTTAGAAAATTGGTAGAATAGACTTTACGAAGTCTCATCTCACAGATGTGTGTTTATGACTAAGTCACTGAGATGGATTGGTGTAGAGGTTAAAGATATTTCATCATTTCATGGCTTAGCGGATGTTAATGACTTTTTACAATAGTTTGATCAGGAAATTCCTCATGAGCAGAGGATGGCAGCTATTGACCTTGCAGTCAAAGCCACACCTGCAAGATGGTGGCATGCACATAAAGAACATATCGTATCATGGGATGATTTTAAGAGACTGATGGCGATCATATTCTCTAATAACAAGGAACCTTTACAGCAGAAATATACAGGAGAAAGTGACCCCAGGTCACATATTGAGATTTGTGAACAGAGTTGGTCAGACATTCCAGAGGATGAATGGGTTCACCTCTTCATTCACACTTTAGACACAATTCCAAGGAACTGGTACACTGAGACAGAGTTGTGCAGAGGAACTATTACATGGCCAGTTATGATAGACAGCTTTCTACTCACTTTCACTTTTGAATCTGAGTATCCAAGCATTGATCAGGCTCTAGATATTATACATACTAAGATATTTGATTACTGTACCCTACCAATGTATGCTCATCCTGATGGGGCCATCCAGTTAGAATATGTGCTAGAGTGTTACAACTTCGCAGAAGAGCCAGGTGATGAGGACGAGAATCCTCACAGTATCAACATTCCAGAGTCTGAAGGGACTCATGAAGTTGATGGACTGAAACTAGAAATTCCAGCTATCACAAAACCTATCAAGATTAAAAAGATCAATATTGGCACAGAAACAGAACCAAAGTTTGCCTCTATTGGAGACTATTGGGATGATGAAATAGTAGGACACATCGCAGATCTGTTACATGACTATCAGGACTTATTTCCCACTAAGTTCATGGAAATGAAGGGAATAGTAGGAGATTTAGGAGTCATGCGGATACCTTTGAAAGAGGATGTTAGGCCAGTTAAGCAGCGTCCATACAGATTGAGTCCTCGCTATAAAGAAAAAGTTAAGGATGATATTGATAAGATGCTAGCAACAGGCATCATTGAGCCAGTAGAAGAGAGCGAATGGGTTAGTCCCATGGTCGTGCAGGAAAAGAAAACTAAAGGAGAAATCAGGATTTGTGTTGATTTGCGCAAACTCAACAACACATCACTTCATGACCCATTTTCGACACCTTTTACTGATGAAGTTTTAGACAATGTGGGAGGACAGGAGATCTACTCCTTCATGGATGGCTTTTCGGGCTATCACCAGATAAGAATCCATCCAGAGGATCGACATAATACCACCTTTGCGACAGAATGGGGCTCATTCCAGTATACGGTAATGCCCTTTGGTCTTAAAAATGCACCATCTATTTTTTATAGAGTAGTAGTTGATGTATTTAAGGAATACATCCATAAATTCTTAGAAGTCTATTTTGATGATTGGACTGTATTTGGATTAATCGAAAAGCATATAGGAGATTTAAGGCTCGTGTTAGAGAAATGTAGGCAATATCATATTTCTCTTAACTTGAATAAATGTATATTCTGTGCGCCATTTGGTATTTTGTTGGGTCATATTGTTTGCAGACAAGGCTTGATGGTAGATCCTGCAAAGATTACCATCATTGTAAATCTTCCAGCACCCAACTCAGTCAAGCAACTGAGGACAGTGCTTGGTCATACCAGGTACTATAGAAAATTCATCAAAGGCTATGCAAAGATCACAGCACCTATGGAAAAGTTGTTAAAGAAAGACGTGAAATTCCTATGGAATGAGGAATGCCAACAAAGTTTAGACACTCTTAAAGAGAAGATGGTTACAGCACCCATCTTAGTATTCCCAGATTAGAACAAGCTATTTCTTGTACATGTGGATGCATCTGGCATCACACTAGGGATTGTCTTAACACAGCTAGGAGAAGGGCGTATCAATCATCCTATCGCGTACTCCAACAGAAAGTTATCTACCACAGAAAAGAACTACACCACTACAGAAAGAGAAGGATTAGCTATGGTGTATGCTCTATAGAATTTCAGGAACTACCTATTGGGTGCCCCATTCAAGATGTTCACTGACCATTCCGCTTTAAAGTATTTGGTCAATAAACCAGTGTTAGGGAGAAGGATCTGCAGATGGTTACTCTTATTTCAGGAGTATGACTTTGAAATTATTGTAAAACTAGGGAGATTAAATGCCGGACCTGATCATCTATCGCGAATAGACTTAGGAGAAGAACCAAGTAATTTAGAGGATAATTTTCCAGATGTGCAATTGTTTTCTATCTAGATCACAGATGAGTATTACGAATATATTATCCACTTCCTCACTACAGGGTGGGCACCAGTTGACTTTACTAAGCGGCAAAAGAAACCGTTAGTTGTGAAAGCAGCAGATTTCACTTTGATCGCAGGACAATTATACAAGTTAGGTTTAGATGAAGTCTTGCGCAGATGCGTGATGCTGCACGAGAAAGAGGCCATTATCAGAGAAGCACATTCAGGTACCACAGGAGGTCATTTCGCAGGAAAGCCGACTGCGTAGAAAATTCTAGCTGCAGGATTATGGTGGCCTAATTTGCACAAAGACACTAAGGAGTTTTGCAGATGCTGCGATATCTGCCAGAGGGTAGGAAAACCTTCATGGAGAGATGAAATGCCACTGCAACCACAGATTACGCTGTGGGCATTTGACAAGTGGGCTATATATTTTGTGGGTCCTATCAACCCACCAGGAAAATGATCTGGTGTGAGATACATCATCATAGGAACAAAATACCTCACTAGATGGGAAGAGGCCAAAGCAGTAAGGAATTGTGATGCTGCTACAGCTACATAGTTCATTTTTGAAAACATCATTAGTAGATTTGGATGTCCAGCAATTTTGATGAGTGATCAAGGCACACATTTTTCTAAATCGCACTATTGATGCCTTGATGGAGGAATTTCAGATACAGCACCATAAGAGCACTCCCTACCACCCACAAGCCTAATGTTACGGTGGAGGCTTTTAACAAGATTCTAGAAAATGCTCTTACTAAGATCTGTAATAGCAAAAGAAATGATTGGGACCTCAGGGTTAATGCTGTATTATGGGATTATAGAACTACATGCAAGAAACTTACAGGACACACACCTTTCAGCTTGGTGTATGGACAAGAGGTTGTTATGCCTATGGAATATATTATTCCCAGTTTAAGAATTTCTCAAATTACCGAGATGGCTGATGCATATACAATGAATGGCAGATTAGCACAGTTGCTTGCCTTAGAAGAAGATAGATTCATCGCAGGATTTCATCAAAAAGTGCAGAAGGCACAAGAAAAAGCTTGGCATGACAGGCACATCAAGAGAAATATTTTTTAGACAGGAGACCTAGTGCTCCTTTATGAAATCAAGTTTGTTAAGTTCCCAGGAAAGTTCAAGACGCATTGGTTGGGGCCATATCAGATTCAGCAAGTTACAGAAGGAGGTGTTGTTCATCTCAGTAAATTGAATGGGGAGCTTATTCCTACTTTGATTAATGGCAGTAGGCTTAAGCTTTATAGTGATAGCCACTCCACCTCCCAATCCTAACGCAGAGAACTAACTGTGCAGATGTCCAGTGTAGTTGAAAGGAGACATCGTACCTATAACTAGTCTACACTGACAAAAAAAAAAATTAAGTATGAGGAATCGCAATAGGAAAGTTTATTTTGCGCAAGTTTTGAACGTTGCATATTTTCAACAACTTGGCGTGAAACTTTTTGGTTCAGGACAATGCGATGTTCCCCGTGCCACATAGATGATTTTGGAAAGGGACAGAGGGCCAGTCACGTCGCCTTCTGCCAAGCAGTTAATCCAGATACGATAGGTATCCGTTGGCCTAGATTTGGAAACAGTACAGTGATTTTCCCAGATTTGGTAAATCTTGGTCGAGACCGGCGCCTGTGCACAATTTTCGAAGGAAATTTGATTGGATTTTCAGCAATTAATGAGGATCGAAACGAAGGGTGTTGTCTTATCCATGCAATAAATGTCGCCAATGGGTCTAGCCTAAGTGACCATTGCTTCAGAGATTATCGCCTTCGTTATAAATACATAGATCATTCACATAGAATGGTTACTTTTGTGATTTCTAAGAGTTATAGAGCAATTTGTAAGAGTTTTCCTGTGCAGAGATACCTCAGTTACAGAGTGCTAGTTTCCCCAATTTCGTAGCCATTGCCAGTCCACAGTATTGCACCAGGTGGTGTATGTCCGAGAAGGAACCTTTAGAAGACGTTGTGCGATGATTCCAGCGTGGTGGCCTCAGGTCTGCTATGACGACGCCACCCAGGGTTGTGAAATTAGGTGCACCACAGGTCAGACATACGCCAAGGATGAGGAGTCAAGCTCAGATAGTAGAAGAGTCCAGCCCAGAGCAGAGAAGAAGAAAGACAAGAAGATCACTGAATATAAGAAAACAGAGAAGAAGAAAAGTGAGAATAAGAAAGAGAAGGGCTCCCGGCTGTGTGCGTGGAGTTTCCCAGAATATCTCATGGAAAGAAAAAAGGACCAAGAAATAGGCATCCGAGACTCAGAAAAACAAAAGGAAATGGGAAAGGAATGAAGCAGAGATGTTGAAAATGAGAGAGATACAGAAAATGTCAAAGAAGGTAGTTACATTAAAGCTAGAAAAGGACATGTCTCCTCATGGAAGTTTTCCCAATGAGCATATATCCAAGTAAAGTCAAATTATCGGAATGAAGATCAACTTCAATGTATGTTGAAAGACATCTACTTTCCATATATTCAGAATGACGATGGCTTCAATGAATCTGTTCGGACAAGTGCTCCAGTAGAATTTGAGGTGAATGGTACAAACCTGACCGAGGTAGTAAGAGGTGAGATCGTTGCAACAAATTTAGCAGCCTATAAATGGTCCGCCATTTATTCTAGAGCTCACTTAAGGAAAGCGTTGATACTATTTTAGAGAAAGTGGCATAAGACTGTGTCAAAGCTATGGACAAAGAAGTCGTAGAACTCATAGAAATATTTGCAAGGACTTTGCTGGAAGCCAAGGAGAAGCTACAGCAAAAGAAGCTAGCTGTTAGTGGCTCGAGGACAAGCCAAAAGTAAGTGTTAGGGGACTGTTGGAGCAGGGCCCCATAGCTATAGGAAAAGTTGCTATATCAGAGCAAGAAAGTCAAAGGAAATAGTACCTGAAGTGGCCGAGAAGAGAGAGCTCAACCACTGCACTTAAGGCAGCGTCAAAGACAGGAGGGCTCAGCTACCCTCATAAAGGAAAAGGAGCAATAGGGATGAGGTATTGAAGACAAAGGACATAAGGGGAGCGACCGAGGAAGCAGTGCCCATACCCGCGTTCAGCGCCGAAATCGTGGAAGACTGCAGAAAGCTGTGGTGTGACGGGAAGTGGTAGTTCAAAGTATATATAGGCCAACTGTCACTATTAGGGTTTTGGGTTACTGTTGGGAAAGGCCCACAATGTTGTATCACAGTGAGACCTTTGGGCCACCTATTTAAGCATGTATTTTGTATTGTGAAAGGTTAGCTAGCCAAACATTCAGATAGATAATTAGCTAGTGGTTAGTTAGTTGTTCCTTGAGTCGAGCTCTGGTTCTATGTTAAGTCTATATTATCTTACTGTAACCAGTAGCTGGCTCCTTGAGCATGAATGTAACAATCCGTAGGGATTGAGAGAGAGAGAGAGAGGAAATATTGTAAGAAAGCAATATAGGAAGAGAAGAGATCTAAGAGAAGGGCTCCCAGCTGTGTGCGTGGAGTTTCCCAGAAGATCTCAAGCTACATAATAGGTTGTAGCAGAACTGTGTTTACTCTCTCAAGATATAATATAAAAACTAGTTCCCGTGGACGTAGCTTCCCCCCCTGGAAGTGAACCACGTAAAATCTGTGTGTTGTGCGACTGTTCCATGTGATTGTGTTTACTTATTTGCTATCTGTTACCTGTTACATGAGCTTTGCTTAACAGTTAATGAATGTATGTATGCTATCCTTCAGTTTACAGTAACATAGATGGTTAAGTGTGAGTTGAATGCATCAAGTATTCTTCATATGAGTTTATCAGTGCTTGATTCATGATAGCTATCAGTTACTGTGTTAAGTGATTCCTGTATATTTAGTTCAGCAGTTGAGCGCAATAGATGTTAAGCATAATAGACTGAAGAAGCTTAAGTGAAGTGGTTTAACGCCCTTGTGAAGGTTAACTGAGCTATTATACCCATAAATAAAGCCTTGGTACCTTGAGAGTTGGAGAGTCATATTGAGTCTTACTATAGAAGATATCACAGCACAAAAAGGCGATATCGCACTGTCGGAGGAGCCGCGGTGTGGGATATCGCAGGTAAAGACTCGAGTAGAAAAAAAACATTAGAGGAAATTTCAACTCAAAATGGGCCTCCTAAAATGAATTAATAAAATAATAGTTAAAATAATAAAATAATATTTATTAATTTTAGAGGAAGAAAAGAAAAAAACTACTTTTTTGTTTGTATTTTTGACATATCTCCCCATGTTTTTACTCAAATTTCGATCCAGAGAGCTCGTTGGATGTGGAATTAAATTCTGCATCCAACGAGTACCCATTCGGCATACTTTTGATGGACCCTTCTACCCCAAAAACAAGAAATACCTGAAAAAATGAAATGATGATGTCATCATCCCATTTTTTTAGGTATTTCTTGTTTTTGGGGTAGCGGGGTCCATCAAAAGTATGTCGGGTGGGTACTTGTTGGATGCGGAATTTAATTCCACATCCAACGAGCTCTCCCGATCGAAATTTGAGTAAAAACACGGGGAGATATGTCAAAAATACAAACAAGAAAAGTAGTTTTTTTTATGATACCTATCCCCAAATTTATATTAAAAAAGTGTTTAAGACCTATACGGTATTTCAAATTTAAAGAAATTTCATTGGCTAACACATGATGACATGGAATTTGAATAAAATTTAAAAGCCCCATTTTGAGTTGAAATTTCCTCTAATGGTTTGCGCATCGTCCTAGAAGCCGCGATGCGATAAGAGTCAGTTCCATAGCAGAGTCAGCTGGGGAGAGAGAAACAACATCTTACAGAGAGATCCCACTGGTTAACCAGAATCAAGAGAAACCTAGGATGCTACAGAACCTGGTTGAGGACACCTGAGTCTTCAGCCACCCCATCTAGGATCACTTCGGGTGAGACTATAGGCCGTTCTGCGGTCTGTTGCCGAAAGGGCCAGTGAGATAGGGGTTTTGTTGGTACATCACAGTAAACCCGGGTCTGCCCAGTAGAGACCAACAACTATGGTAGAGAAAAACTAGTTGACTACAGCCATGCTATAGATTTTGGTAGATCTCCAAAGAAAAAATAAGCTCTGGGAATCAGTTAACAAAGATAGAAGGGAGTAGGAGAAATTCCCACGAGAAGAATGAGAAGCTTAACCCAAGGAATAAAGGTTTTAAACATTCTCACCTCCTGAAGCAGCAAAGGCATCCATCACAAGCTGTGATTGAGCCGACCAGAGTGATTAGGGAAAACCTAAAGGAACCACTAAAATGTTGGGGATGTGAAGGACCCCATCTATGTAAAAATTGTCCACTTGAGAATAGGAATGAGGGTCAAGTCCCTAGCACCCAAGAAGATGAAACTGTGGGTCAGGAAATGGGGATCATTCCTAAAATTTGTGCAGTAGACCACCAGGCATGTCATAACTCAACTTTGGTGGAAGTTGAGGGTGATATTGTTGAATAGACTGTTTATGTTTTTATTGACCCTGGATCAACTCACAACTATATCACCCCTGGACTTGTTGAAATGTACACTTTGAAGAAATAAAAGCATAGAATATCATGGTTACTTCGACTAGCCACTGGAACTAAGAAGAATATGAGTGAGGTGGTAAGGAAATTCCCATTGGTCATGGATGGGCTAGTCACTTGTGCAAATCTGAATGTTTTGCCACTTGTATCCTATTATGTCCTCATTGGAATGGATTGATTGGAAGCACATAAAGAAAATCTTGATTGTTACAACAAGAATTTTGAGTGCTTGGATTAAGAAGGCAACCTAAGGGTTGTGAAATGCTTTCCAAAAGTGATCTCTCGAAGGAAGTCTTTAGTAATGCAGCTGAAGAAGCTCTATGGGAAATATTGCAGAGTGTATGCAGCTCATGTTTTGGAGGTAGCAGAGTATGATAATCCTAAGTTGGAGGGATTTCATATGCTGCAAGAATTCAGGAATGTTCTCCCTGATGAAATTCCAAGGCTTACTCCAAAGGGTGACATTAATTTTACCTTTGATCTTGTTCCTGGAGAAGCACCAGTGTCCCAGACACCTTGTAGGATGAGCATACGAGAAATGCTAGAGCTAAAAATGAAACTGCAAGAGTTGTGGGAAAAGAAGCATATCAGGACAAGTGTGTCTCCGTGGGGATCACCAGTTTGGTTTGAGAAGGAGAAATATGATACACTCTGGTTGTGTATTGGTTATAGACAGTTGAACAAAGTCACTATGAAGAACAAGTATCCTCTGCCTAGGATGGATGGCCTCTTTGATCAAATGAGAGGAGAAAAGGTGTTTTCCAAGATTGACTTGGGGTCTGGTTACCGTCAGGTAAGGATCAAGGATGAAGATGTTCATAAGAAAACCTGCAGAGCAAGGTATGGATCTTATGAGCTGGTAGTGGTACCATTGGGTTTCAAAAATGCACCAGCTACATTCATGTTCCTCATAAATAATGTGTTTAGTAATTTTTTGGATAGATTAGTTCTTTCCCTCCTTGATGGCATTCTTACTTATTCCAAGGATAAGGAAGAACATGTGGAACAATTGAGGCTGATTTTGGAATTGCTTAGGAAGCATCAGCTGTATGCAAAGTTGAGCAGCTATCGCCTCTATGAGGATGGAATTCATTATTTGGGTCACATTATATCAGATAAAGGAATATCTGTAGACCCTGAAAAGATTGAGGCCATGATGAGTTGGCGTGCTCCAAGAAAGTTAACAAATGTAAGATATTTTGTGGGACTTGCAGGGTATTACAAGGGGTTCACTGAAGGGTATTTTGCAGACAAAGTTGAGTCTATGTATGGGCTGAGGAAGCCTGCATGTAAACTTGTAGTTCCATGAGGAAATGGCCCTTCCTAAAGACTACAGGTAGAATGACCTAAGCAAAGCAGTCTGGTTGTACCCATTGAAACCAAGGCATAAAACTACCATGTGCTCTGAGAAGGATCTCATGACTGAAATCTAACTTTTGAACAGAATAGATTTTGAACTTCATATTTTAAAATTTGCTACTAATCGAATATTATTAACTATTTGGCTGATCTAAAATGGTGTCAAGATGACATGTTGTATGTGAATGTCCAGGTTTTGGGTAGCATGTGTAAGTAAGGATGAGTACTCCCAATTGCAAAAGCCAAACAAAATGAGGATAATCTCATGGTTGCAAAAAATCTGATTTTATGTGGGAAGTAGAATTGTGAATTCAAATTTTGATTTGACTATCAATGTTATTCATCATTTGATAATTGGAAATTTATCCATGCATGAAATAGATTTGAAAATCTATGATTAAATTTTTATGATGACATCTCATATGAACTGTATGCTTATATGTAATGCAGGTGAGATGATGAAAATATGTACTGGGTGTACATGGCTCCTTGACAAGATGTACTTGGATAAATAGCTTCTTGGAGGGATGTGTTTGGAATAGGTTTGAACACCTATGGTTGAATTTTTCTTTTTATGATGACATCTCATATAAACTGCATGCTTGTATGTGATGCAGGTGAGATGATGGTGGTCCTCCCTTGGAGTACATAGCTTCTCGGAAGGATGTGTTTGAGAAAGATGGCTCCTCTAGAAGGATGCACTTGAGTACATAGCTTTATCCCCCCTGCCAGCTAGGCACCGATATGCATCATTGGGGACTCCTAGGGTGTAAGACATCTGGTTAGAATTCTTTCCGCACACATTCACGTCATAAGGGGACTATCACGAGAGTGGGGGCTCCGTGAAGAGAATAACCTGTAGGTATTATGATATCTAGAAAGTAAGCTCCTGAGGATTGGCAATCACTTGGAGGAAGTGTTAGGCCCTTAATCCAGAGCTATAATTAAGCACCCAAGGAGGTGTTAGGCTCTGAAGCGGGGCTGACTAGATCTCGTTTGAGAGATTCTACATAGATAAGTATTTGATTACTTGGAAAATTCCTGTTGATTTTCTGTAATTACACGTACATGTATGATGCGGTCAGGATTTTGGAAAAATCTTGTTAAATGTTGCATCTCATAAAAATGAATCTGGCAAGTAAATTGATTCATTTTGTTGTCTAGAAAGGAAGTTCCTATGCTTGGAGAGCATTGGAGGAGGTGATAGGATCTTAAGCCGAAGCTTCCATTAAGCACCCAAAGAGGTGTTAGGCTCTAGAGCAGAGCTACACAATCTTGGTTGAGAGATGCTACAAAGATAATGCCGAAGCGTTGGTAAGAACTGGGAGGAAGTGTTGAGCCTTAAGTAGAGCTTCCATTAAGCACCCAGAGAGGTGTTGGGATTTAGAGCAAGGCTACCAAATCTCGGTTGAGATATGTTATACAGATAAGTATTTGGTTTACTTATCAAACTTTTGTTGTTGTTGATTTTTTGTAAATATACATGAGCATATGATGCAACCATGGTTTTGAAAATCTTGTTATAGATTGCACCTTCTAGGAATGAATCTGACATGTGAATTAATTGTTGTGGTGTCCGGGAAGGAGGGGCCAAGATTGGTGGGCACCTAGAGGGAGTTTTAGGCTCTGAATCAGAGCTGTCAGATCTCGGTTGAAAGATAATTTTAGGTGATCCAAGGCTTGTAGAAATTTGGCTACCCTTTAATACACACCCAAGTGTGGGGTGGGGCAGGGTTGTGAGTGCCATGGTTGTATTAAGCCTAGTCGGACACATGTGGAACCCAAAAGAATATACTTATGCAGATAAGTATTTGATTCACTTGGAAACTTCTGGTTGATTTTATGTCGATATACATGTGCATATGATTCATCTATCATTTTGGAAAATATTGTGAATACTAACATGGGAATTGACTCATTAGTTGGGGCTTGAGCATAGGTATTGTTGGATTCCAAAGACATTGGAGATATTCCAAGCAATGGAGAGGGATTTTCCAAGACCAAAAAAAGATTCGATGGTGTGTATTGATGCATGCAATCAAGGACTTGGAGGAGTCCGTACGCAAGACAACCACGTAGTGGGACTAAGGAGGAGTTCCAGATCGTACCATTAGACAAGTGAAAATGCAGAAGAAGCACCACGATCCCAGGGAGGCTACATGGGAGCTGGAGGATGCCATGCGATTGACACATCCATTTTTGTTCAATTTTGCAAGAGCACTGGGGTAGCTCCACTATATCCTTTTGTTCAATTTTGTAAAGCACTGAGGTAGTTCCAGGGTATCATTTTTGTTCAATTTTAATGAGCACTGATGATAGTGTTGTTGAAGGGGGAGGGGATTGTAATACCCTAGTTTCAACCCCAATTGCATTAAATTATAAATTATGTAAATAGCATTAATAAATCATGGTGTGGAGCTCAAGGCAAAGGCCCCGCCATGGATTTAGTGTTCTATGTTTCAAAAATTAAAATTGATGCCGATGGTTATCATGCTAGTTGATGGCACAATCATGTAAATATGCAATCAATAAAATACCCACAACTAGATATGTCAATTCAACATTAAAGAGATGGGGGCATGATTTCCTAAGCATAGGGGGGGGGATATTCAACCTCTAAGCCAATGGGGAAAAACAAAGTGTCAAGAGGAGAACCCATCAGTTGTAAACCACCTTCCTTGTCTTATTCAATCAACCACTTAATTATCCAAGGAGTTATTTGGGAAGCTATTGCCTTAGGGCTTGGGGAGTATGGGTAGCCATCAATTTTGGTAGGGATGCCAACCTTGACCACACGCTTTCCCAAAGGGGAAATGAATTCATCCATTACCCTCATGAGGAAGAGTGGAGTCACACTACTCACTCTCAGACAGCTGATTTTCCCCACGTGTGGCCTGGAGCTCTAGGTGTTTTTCCTCACATTGGCAGCAATTTCCTGTGTTTTTCCCATGGATGTGAAGTTTTTATGTTTTATTCAGTGGCTGGGATATCTTCTGGGAATTTTTATGTTGTTCCCTCCTTCACACAGTTGGGGAATTTCATTGTTGGGTGTTGCATAATCAACAAGAGAGTAGATCCACGAATTGGGGAATTCAAGGGAACATTTTTTCCCATGTGAATCCTGTAGAATGTTTTCTGAATGATTTCGTCAATTGGGTTGTTTTCCTCATTTGTCATTTTCAATTTTGGGTTCCCATGACGTTTTTTGGGTTCATACCCAGAACTTGCATTTTGTTGTATACTGCATCCCTGTGTTGGCTTAACTAAGTAAGTCCAAGAATCCATCTGTTAGTGGGATGACTATGTTGGGATGACATTATTGGATTGATTGTGGGTGTCTGACCTTGTTGTGTGTGTAAGCTCTTGTTCCCTACTTCCTTGTGTAAATCATTCCCATCTCGGGGGTGGCAGTGATGCTAAGAGATTAAGGAGCACACTGGCCTATGGTTGGGTGGAACATTGCAGGGACATAGCTAGTTGCGGGTAAGCTTCTTCTCAAGATAAGTATTCTTGTATTTAACTCTGAAACTGTATTTTCTTCGTAAATTATCATGAACATGTTAAATTCTTGAACATGATGAGTGTTGCTTGTTTTATGAGTATGAACAACATGTAGGTGTTGAATGAAATGTCTTTGCTTCCGGTGTAGATTGCATTATGCATCTGTAAATGTTTTATGTTCAATGCATTTTGTTGTTTATGTTCATGGGGCTTGGATTTCCCGATTAAATGATAGCAGTGTCGTTAGGTCGTGTCCTCTCGAGCTGGAGGGGATGTGATAGACCTTGTCTCCTATTACCTTCTTTAAGCAAGAAACATGGAAAACTGGGTGTACCCTTGAAGATGAAGGGAGATCCAATTTATATACCATACTAGAAATATTCCACAACAATTTATAAGGACCATAGTATTTGGGTGCTAATTTATTGTCCTTATTTAGTTGCTTGAGGCACATTTGTTTGTAAGGTTGCAGCCTTAGAAATACCCAATCCCCTTCTTCAAAACTCCTTTCACTGCGATGTTGATCTACTTTTTGTTTCATCCTGTTTTTTGACATAGCTAATTGATCCTTTAGTCTCTGAAGAAATTCTTTCTAGTGCTTGAGGT
The DNA here is from genome assembly GCA_001517045.1 of Pseudotsuga menziesii. NCBI lineage: Eukaryota > Viridiplantae > Streptophyta > Pinopsida > Pinales > Pinaceae > Pseudotsuga > Pseudotsuga menziesii. The sequence goes on along the minus strand of LPNX010551449.1, from coordinate 636,562 downwards.
GATATTCCACAACTTGAACTTTATATTTTCCTTTTAATGGAGATGTGATTTATGGAGGATGGTGCCCATAAATTGCCATAAATGGAGACATTTTTTATGACATGTGTAAGAAAGTATTGTACCACCATTCTTCCAAAGATAACCATTTCACCTATTGTGTTTGTTTACCATATGCAAAGTAGTGAATATAGCCTTCCAAAAAATTTTACACTATCTCATTTTTCCCATCAGATTGAGGATGATAAGATGAACTGTGAGCCAATTGGGTACCCAAACAAGAAAATAATGAAAAGTCCAAATTTTTCTATTGAAAATTGTATCTCTATCACTAACAATAATCTTTGGGTTTCCATGTAACTTTTGAACTATTTCCATGAAGGCTACAACTGCTTTACTTGCATTAAAAGGGTCAAAGAGCACACAAAAGTGTGCATACTTTATGGGTCTACCAACAACCACCATAATAGCATCATTTCCTTTTGAATTGGGTAGACTTGTGATAAATCCATTAAGACTTCCTCCCAAGACTGGAAAGGAATGTCTAATGGCTATTAAAGACTTGGGGTCAGGCCTGGAATTTGACGGCTTATAGAACATTTTTAAGTTTTAGAACGTATTTGGAACTTAATTATAAAATTTAAACATCAACCATGACATGCATGAAAAATTCGAGACCGTAGATTTGACGTTTGCCAATTTAAATTGTCCGTCATAAATTTTAGTATTTGTTTGAGGGTGTAGGTGGTAGTCATCAATTTTAATATTTGTTTGAGGGTGTAGGTGGTAACATATAATATTTTAAATTTTAATACTTATTTCAAGGTGTAGGTTGTACCTTATACTATTTATTACCCATGAAATTGGCCACTTGTCCATAACTACTTACCACAACGATTATTTCCTTCAGCTTCCATTGTCGTTGATGGTGATGGTTTGAAGATTATAATGCACCCTAGCATGTAATGTCACACCACTTGCTAGCCACATCCACCTGTGATCAAACCCCACGTCCGTCAAATCCTATCTCAACACAACCGCCAAGGATCAAATCCCACATGTGCCAAATCCTATCTCAATGGTAGGTATCACTATCCAGTACCCACCACTCCATATTGTTCTTGTTTCTCTTCTTTGTGCATATTGGTTGTGTGTTTAACCATATATTTTTTGTTGAAGTCTTCCGAGAGATAATAGGTTCAAAGTTGTGGGCACTAGAGGGAGGTTCCGTGGTTTCAGTTTTACCTGACGACTCTCAAATTTTGCCAATTTCCACCAAGCATAAAATGGTAAGCATTGGAATATCACTTCCTTCTCCTTCCAAAGATAACTATGTCCACCTTTCAAATCTTGAAATAGGTTTTAATTCTTAGTTAGTCCATCTTTAAAATAGCCATGTACTAAATCCCTTGGAATTCAATAATGTCTAACTAATCGCTTGTTCTAATGAAGGCTGGTTCTAGTTGGAATATGAGTTAACGAACTGGTTATGTTGGAATTTCTCTAATTTCTTTCAAATCGTTTAAAATTTGGATAAATTTATTTAACTATGGTGGAATTCCTTCATGGAATATTATTACGTCATTTACAACTCGGTTCATTTAACATTCTGCAATATTGATCTCTAACATTTGTAATTTAATAAAATCAATAATTTGGTGAAGCAAATATCAGTTTTACACTATGTGAAGGGATATAAAATATTCATACCAAGTTGTTGTTAGCTCTTTCTTAAACTTCATAAAAATATACACACTTTAAACTACTAATTTCTACTTATTTATGCCGTAATATAGTGACACAAACAAATTTATCATCCATATATTTTATTTGTTCCTATTCAAATATATATGTTTTTAATCAAGATTTGTGGAGATGACTGTATGCTTAGGATTTGTGGTTATGCCTGCTAGATTTTTGTGTTTGTTTTAGAAAAATATAGTTATGTACTCTGTAAAATTATTTTAGGATATTTTTTTCATGATAGTTATTTTAAGAGATTTTTCTTTTGTAAATATTTGACAGCCGAACATTTACCAAAAATGTAAATTGAAGGGCGTAAAAAATCCAAGAACACCATCAAATTTATGTTTGACAGGTAGGCTAGATCTGAAATTCCAGGAATGCTTGGGGTCTTAATTGTTTCAACCTTATTTTGTTGGAAAACCAAACATTTTTCCCCAAACCTTTGAACATCATATTTAAGACCTTCCCAAAAAAATCCTTCTTGACCCTGTGGTAGGTTTTTAGGAATCCTTTAGTTCCCGCCTATGGGAGAGGGTGTGTAACTCCAAAAGGATCTTTTGTTTGAGTTGGGAGTTCTTACATATATATACATGATCGTTATACCATAGTGAATCATTTTTCCACACAAAAGTATCTGATGCACCAAGATCCTTTTGTAGCTTTTGAATGGACGTCCACATAGATAGGTCATTCTTTCATTTTTATTACTACCCAATCAACTTGTAATCGAAATCACACCAAGTAATGCCTCAAAATCCTCATCTCATATGGAGAGTGCATTTTCCACCACATTCTGGTTCCTTTTTTCAAAGTCTCATCCCAAGGTCTTAGTTACCCATTTTTGTTGCTCCTCTGAAGATAGTTTATGTTCCAAGAAGTATTTAAGACTATCATGATCTATTTTGACCTTGAAGTTACTACCTATTAGGTAAGGATGCCATTAATTTTTAAATCATTGGGCTAAATTGGCCGAGCTTGGAAGGAAATTGAAATAATTTGATAATCATCTTGCTCTTAAAAAGGACGAGGAGGTCGCAAAGGAAATTAAACATTGGGCCAGCCATCAAAACCAGGTAGTGGATTTGGAGCAACTTAATTTCAATGATCATTAATTTGTGGTTCTTCCTACATTGAAACATGAGGTGGTACATAAATCCCAACAATATTTGGATGTGGTTGTAAAGGCAGTCTAACTTATGGCATAACAGGTGGAAAGTGGCATTGACTAAGACAATATAATACTTTTTTGTAAATTAAGAATCATTGTTTGGCGTTAAGTCATTAACATGTTATTATTTACTTTTAGGGGGTCCCACCTATTATTATACCATAACAATAACATTAAAAATGCTTTACAAAACTTTGCAGGCTAATAACTAGTGGCGAATTTTATGAGTCAACACACCCTTCATGTCCCCAAAAGAATAGAGACCTAACCACCACACTACCCTGAATAGAACAATAAATTTAAAACTTCATCTGATACACATCTTGAAAATTGTGTCACTAAGAAAAACACATTCAAAAGGGATCACCCTCTCAACAAAGTATCTACATACAATGAATCCAACATCAAAATAAACTAGCAAAATACATAAAAAAAATAAGACCATTTTCTATAAGTCGGAGATTTATTGTACTAGATTCAGGCAACACCATAAAGTATAGAACAATGCATGATAAATAAGGATGCAACTAGCTCATGACACCTACCAACCTACATCAAATAAGGCCACATAATTGTTAAATGGTGCCACTACTAAACAAACAAATTATCCAAGAATGAACTTAAAGTGCCAAAATGAACTCAAAAGGTCAAGTAGAAATGTGTTTTTAATATGTGCATATTGTCTCTGTTGGAATATAATCCGTCAGGATTATACGTTAGTGTAAATAATAGGAAGATGAAAATACTCTCGGATCTGTGATCCAAAGAGTCATTGTAAATGTATAAATAATTGCTTTGTCTATGAAATAAATGAATCGGGAGTTATACCTAATAGTGGTATTGGGAGTTATACATAACAGTGGTTCCACCTGTTATGCCTTGATTCCAAAGGAGCAAAGAAACAAGCTTGGTGCTCGAAGCAGAAAATGCATTTTCCTTGGGTACGAAGATTACTCCAAGGCATACCATANTTTGAAGTTAAATTTCGAACATTTTGATCTTGATGATGCAACACGGTTTATAAAGAAAGTTGGAAGATCTGTTGTGTATCTTGTGGTGTATGTAGATGATATTTTGATGAAAGG
>LPNX010551449.1:567606-609689 GCA_001517045.1 Pseudotsuga menziesii | reverse complement strand
AAACCTTATTGCAATGTTCAGTGATTGTTGTTGTTTTTTTATGGATCGGTTTTGTAAGCTATTATGCATGGTGTCGTTTGTATATTCCCCTGATGTGCTTACTGCCGGATGGGTGTTATATCGGTGATGGCATGCCTGCTATTCAATAGGTATGGATCTCCATTATTACTTTGATGAGATTCCACTTACCACCTATGTGGCACACACCAATATCAGGTGCACAAAAAATGTTTTAAAACTGTACCAAATCCTCCTTTGTTATGTTTCAGTGTAATTATTAGATGGATATGAATCATTTTGCATGTTTCAAAAATGTAAATGACCATTTTTTTTTAATCATGCACTTTATTAAAACACAAAATAGGAACCCAACCCCCTAAATGTTCTAATTTCAGCTATTTGTAAGGTTTTTGTATATGAGTGAGTTTTTTAGAACTCTTCTACGTTCTTCATTTTGTTTGTGAGCCACCATTCGCACCAGAATATAACATTCAGACTTACTTTTCTCACGTATGTAGCATATGCAATCTAAGAGGCTCCTGTTACAGGGCATGCATAAAGCCCCACGAAGAGGAAAGTGCATGTATGGATGATATAATGTGAGTGCTGCTTGCTTATGGGCTTGATGCTCTGGTGGGTTCAGTTGAGAACGAGTTACATACGAGAGAAACAGTTATAGCATCTGTTCGTAAGTTGCTGAAAGAGGTGGTTGAGTTGAGTGCAACTCCACTTGATCCAAACCTTTCAAGGCCTGTGCCCAAACAGCCTCTTTCAAGAATAAAAGAGTCACCACCTCTGCCAACGAAGAGACCAAGCATTACTGATGTTGAAATGAGAAAAGGGGATTGGCTTTGTCCAACGTAAGTATTTCTTCTTTTACTGCCTTTCAGAATCACTGTTCAAGCTGTATAATGTATCCTGCCAGTTTATAGCGATTGTCTTAAGTATCTTCATTTGTATCTGTAGGTGCAGTATAATAATATTTTCTAGGAATATGAGATGCATAAAATGTGATGAGAGGCGTCCTAAATGAATAGCAATTTACAATTAATTTTTTTTTTTTTTAAATTAACAGTCGTCGCTTAAGCAACGCTTATCAGTGTCGCTTATCCGACAGTTTACAATTATTTTTTAAAAAAAAATTAACAGTCGTCGCTTATGCGACGCTTATCAGTGTCGCTTATCCGATGCATAGTTTTTCACCGACGCTTGTAAGTGTCGCTTATCCGACGCCTAGTGGGTCTAAAATTTTTTAAAAATTTGTCATTGTCGCTTAATAAGTGTCGGATAACCGACGAGTTAAATTCAAGCGACGGTTAACTAAGTGTCGCTTAAGCGACGGTTTTTTAAGTGTCGCTTAACCGATGACAAGTTTCCGACGCTTCAAAAAAAACCAAAGTGTCGTACATGCGACGGGGAAGTGTCGAAAATCCGACATGACGGCCGTCGGATTTTTGGTCAAAATGTAGTAGTGATAGTTGCATTCTTTTAAGAAGATAAAAGTGTACAAAGGAATAATAAAATGCTCACATTATTCTTTATAATGGTTGTAATACTTATGTGCCCAAAATATTTTGTATGCAATGTACACAGGGGTTCTGTCCCTATCCCAAATACATCTCAAAGCTGGGAATGGCTGGGTACAGAATATACAGTCTATTAAGATGGAGCTCATATAGAACTCAAACTTCTTCTGAGACACCCCTCCTAGAGATGAAGATATACAAGTTGAGAGGCTATTGGAGACAATATTAGCCTATTTGAATACAGTCCCCTCGGTGGCCACATAGAAAATAATGGGAACCCAACCCAACTTGAAACTCTAACCATGGGCTCTCCCAAAAAATGTGTTCAGCATCAATGCTATAAATCTATAAGGCTATAAGGAGTCCTGAGAGTGGCTGTGTCATACTGTCCTGATGGCCTAGTTCAAAAGTTCTTCCCAGGTGTCATCATCCTCTTCACTGTTTCCATCTGGTCCAAGTTTATTTCTTTCAACCAATCTTCAACTAGGTAAACCTGGGATGGGGGTAGATGATATGCCAATGAGACATAACTAGGACTATAGGAAACATATCCATGTTTGCAAGTATTGGATAGAATCATCATTGTCACATATACCCTAGGTAGAATCCATCCAATCACCTTAGAGCATGGGAATAGCTCAGGTCTAGTGGCTAACTTCATCAGAGCATACTTCTCAATGTTGGCGTATATGGATAGTTATTCAAACCCTGCATCAGGTACTTCTTGATTTGAAGTCATTTGATAAATCTCACCTCACTTGATCAGGCTCTAACCTGGTGGTATCTCCAGTATCTTCATAAATATATTCAACCTTTGTACTGATCTCCACATCAGGTTCGCCCTCAGCAACAGGAGCCTTATTTTTCTGTCTTTTCGACATATCTCCTTTGAAGAAGTTTCCCTGTCATAAACCAAACATTATTTTAGGCTATTGGAGCTTTCATTCAATGTTCTAAGAATGAAGAAAAACTATATGACTTTTACCTCTTCCATATTCACAACAATTAAACCTATCAGAATGCAAATGCAAAATTGAGAATAACTAGCAAGAAAACTTCTGAAAATTGCTAAGTCTGAAAAATCCTAAGTTTGTCTGCAACTACAATAATTGTGCTTGACAATATGCATCAAAATGCAATCCCATTTCCTACCTCAATCAAAACAACCCCATAAAGTAATTGAATACGCGCAAAACAAACCCTATGGTGTCCAAGAAAACAGGGCAAATGTCTGCAACGGGAGGAAAACTGAAAAACTTCACCCCGGCTGGCCATAGACAAACCCACCAGAACCAGTGCAAACAGCATAATGCTTGTCTTCACCAGCTACCTAAACCCTTGGACTAGAAACGAGTCTTCATAATGGCTCAAGAAAACAGGCTCAAAAACTCCCACTGCAAATACCATCAAACTAATCAATACTCTACACTGTAAGGATACAAAATCAAACTTTAGACAACCAACTACCAAATGGCGGGAACCTCTAACTAGAGGACAAACCCTAGTTCCTAAAACAACCAGTAAACTCAAAAGAAAGGGTAAAACCATGGTTGGCATACCTGGCAAACGAGCTGTGCAGTCAACAAGGAAATCTGAAAACTCTACGGCGACGCCACCCACGAACAAGATCCCGACAGCTAGGTACAAACACAAAGTTCTACTCGACAGGGACAGAGTAAGTGCAATTTCACAAAGATGATAATAAAATAATGACCCATCCCATATATATAGACCTCAAGTGAAAAATTTGACGGGAAACAACTTCTATCGGACAATGGAACAACTAAGCATCGAATGTCTAGTTCAAAAGGAAACCACAATGGCGGGCATCATATAGACCCAAGGTTCTGCAGACCAGTAAACATCAAAGAGAAAAGGGACAAACCATCGGTGAAAAACAAGTGCATCATCGGCAAAAATTAGAACAAAACATCAGCGACAGGAAAAGTTATATGGCGGATGGTTAGTCCGCTTTGGAGCCACAATGCCGGAATCAAACATACTACGTACTTCGCAAGACACGAAAAGATCACCGATCGGAAAAACCATAAACTTTCCCCCATCAAAAGTCAACACGGTTCCAAAAACGAGAAACTAAAATAATAAAAATAAATAAACCAGCGGAATCGACAAAGATATAGGCTTCTGTCAGAGTGTTTGTAATCTGCCATCCAAAACGGCAGTAACACAATGGACTAATGCTCCGATGATGATTAAAATAAAACGCCGATATATAATCAAACAAAAAGCGCATCGACTGAAAACATGGCTTTAGATCGCTTCATTCATAAGTAAGCTTCTGCAACGGTGGCTGCGTAGATGACTACGGCCCCAACTCATAGTTTGAAAAACTTCCGATAGTGAAGATAGTCATTCAATAATTTAACTCAAATTAACTTTGAAGATCAAAAAATTCAGCATAGGACAACAAATTTTGGTGATCAGAAGCAAATCTAGGAAAGATAGAAATTAAAAGGAGGGTCCAAAATTTTTAGAAATTTGGGAAAACGTTGCAGCTGCAACAATTGGCGACTACCTGGTGAACCCAAATATCTGGACAATTTCTTCCTTAAGTAACAGACTATTTAACAATAAAACTAACATGTTGAATTCTTTTAGATATTTGGATTTCCACAATGGAAAATATATGTACTTTTAATTATTGATGATAGTCCAATTTTAGGAAAATGGAACCCAAAATCTCAAATTCAAGATAACTCTTTTGAGGCTAGGTAGATGAGTTTCATTTTTTACCTCTGACTTTAGGTAGCTTCCAGCTTGGACACCATAGGATCATAACATATGGTAAACATAAATATTCATTTGTTCCTCATTCCCATGCCATTTTGCACTTTTGTGCTTTTGGACTTTTTTTTCTTTTGTCCTTTTGAGTCTTCCTCATGCCTTTCTTTTTGAATTTTATTCGGGCTCCTCTATCCATAGTGTCCTTTTGTGTGAGAGATGAATTTAATTTTCAGCTCACGGATGGAGAAGAACTTTGGCAATTTTGTACTCATATGATTCAGTAATTTGTTTTGATAGATATTGCTTTCTTAGGAGTTTTGACTCTTATTAGCCTTTTGGCTTTCAATTCTTGGCATGGGATCATTTATATATAATATACTGTTTACCCTGCTTCCTTTCCATGGGTCTTTTGTTGTCACACCCTAGGACATTTTTAAATGTGAAATGGATGGAGCCTTGAAATAGTATTCCAAACCTTTTCATTTTGAGTTATTTTACAGGGATTAAGTAGGACTTCAATGTGTTCATAGCCATTTAGGAAAATAGCTTAACTAGAATAAATTCTATCAGATAAAACAATAATACACAGTCTTATACCCAAGGATTTTAGTTAATCCAGAACTCTGATGCTTTCCATGCAACCAAAATTTTGCCTCTTTTATTGAAATCAAACAAAATTTAACTAAAAACAAACAAAAATGAAATAAATCAAAGTAAAGAACCAAATGGGTTTATTTATGTACAAGGTAATCAAGAAATAAAAACCAAGAAAATAAAATTTGAGAACTAAACCACTAACTAGTCAATTCTCTGCCCAACCCTATAGATCTAGCAACTTGCAAGTTAAGGGGCTGGGCTTGACTACAACATGAGAAAGATCTAACCGCTATATAATTCTACTGTTCTTGAAACAAAAACTACATCAACTATTTTACAATCAATCTTATCAGCCCGTGAACATTGAAGGAGATCGGGCTAGGTGTCTAATACATTGATGGCTTCTTCTGATGCAAAGTTTCCCGATTCAAGTTCAATTAGATAATTTCCTAGTACAGAATTCACCAATTCATTTTTCTCTTCCAATTGTGTGACATTGTGTTTCATGTAGGTCTCTCTTAGTATTTTGATCTGATTTGGGCTTCGCTTATGAGGCAACCACAAATGTGAAGAATCGGAAGCAAAATACCCATTTAGTCTTGCTGACCAGTCTCAATTCAAAATAAGTCCATAACCATTAGGTATGTCTGCTACCACAATATCAATATACTGACATATTTTTCATTGGAAGACAAACGAATCAGGACATCTTCCATCTCCCTGACTACTTTCACATTGGTCCTCTCTAACTAAGTAACCTCCCAGGTAGTAGGTTTAGGCTGTCCATTAATCTTTTCACAAACTGCAAGTGGCATAACATTTACTGATGATCCAGAATCTACCAAACAATTGTGCACTTTATGGTTCAAAATCTCCAAAGTCAAAAGGAATGGTGGGATTTTAAACCTAGTCTTACCTCCCACACTTGCTTCTTCTATAGGTTGGTTGTTTGTGGGAAGCTCTTCCTCTGGTACTTCAGATGTTTTGAGATTTTCCTTGACATTACCCACTTCGTCTTCAATAGGCTTAGCAGGCATGTTGACTTGTCTTGGATCTTGACTACTAATAGTAAGTTCAGGAATTTTATCGTTTGTGTTGTTCTTTTGTAGTTTCTTTACATTCTCTTGCAATTTCTTGATTTTTGGGAGTGTTGAATTTTCTTTACTCACCAAATCCTGGCTTCTTGTTGTCACAGTTGTTTCCAATATCTTATCATATTTCAGAGTAACTTCAACTTCTATACCAAAAAGTGAGACACAATCCCATAATACCAAAGCATGATTCTCTTGTTTTTCTGTGGATTTATCGCCCTTCTGCTCCTCATCATTAGCCTCTGTTAGTTTGGAATCCAGCAGCTGATTCATCACTAAAGTCATTGAATTTATCCATTGAGGACAATTTTTTTCAGAATGGGGCTGCTGGTGAAAAGTGCAAAAGTTATCCATACCTACCTCCGTTAAGTTCATTGATGCTGGACTGTGTGGGGAGGTTTAGACTGATTGTTATCCTCTCTTCTTTTGTAGTATGTCTTGTATGCTTTCTGAGCCTCCTTTTCCATTTCCAAATATATTATTCTGTTAGAAAGTTTATGCATCATCTTTAACATTCCTTCAAGATCATGTGAATGCTCCTCCTTAGGTTTACTCAGTAATAAGGTTTTCTTACCAAAATCTATTTCTCCCGACTGCTCAGGATAATCCCCTATCCTTTCTTTTTCAGCTTCTACTCTCTCAGCTTCTCCATAAGTCTCTGATAGCATAGGTTTAACTTGTGCCTTGGAAAACTTGGCCAAGGCAGGCCCTAAAGCTGAAGTGTAATATTCAATTAGAACTTTATCAAAGGGCTTATCAGGTGCAGAAAAATTCTTAAGATAAGCGGCAAACCTTTGGGTGAAACTATGCACCTTTTCTTTTCTTTCTTTCTTTAAAGCACACAATCCTTTCATCAGAGCTGCATGAATCTTTTGGGCTACATATTTATTTCTGAATATTCTTTAGAAAGTATCCCAGTCTGGGATTGAGTTTGCAGGCAGACAAAAATACCACGAGGTTGCTGCTCCTTTAAGGGTATGTGGAAAAAGTCTGCAGACTACATCTTCATGTTCTCCAGCCCTTAGTCCTTCTATGGCTAAGTAAAAGCTTTACAATTGATCATCTACTAAAACCTTTTTCATTTGGGTCAAACTTGGGCAGAAACTTCTCAAAAGTTTGAGGTAAGTCATGCAAAGGAGGTGTGAGATTTGAAGGTGATCTGGCTTTCCAAGTAGGTGGTGGATTTGGTGGGTTAGGTGGATGATTTGCATTTACGCCTACCATGAGTTTGGGTGGAGAGTGAGGTGGTGAATGAACAGGAGTATGAGCAGGAAAACAATAGGGTGTGTTTGGGCACACTTGATTCAAAGGCTGAACAACTTCATGTAATGTTGTTTCTACTAGTTCTTCCAAATCTCCAACCAACACTGCGTCTTCCAATACAGGATGGTGTTTTTTCTTACACTCTCTTCTCGGTAAATTAGGGATAATCAGTAATCCTCCAATACTCTTCACATATGCCCTAGTATGTCTTCTCAAATCATTAACTACTTCATTGTTTATAGAATACAAATGTTCTTTACCTTTCTCTTCAAGAATCGGATTGGGAAATGAACTGCTTTCAAAACTATCACTGGTGGATTAATTTCGAGGAAATGGGTTTCCTTGGAGAGCCATGCACTGGTGTCCCTCCTTCTAGTGCCAAAAACTATTGAGGCCTGGAAAATCGCAGGAGACAACAACAAGGGATTCTCCCCAGTAAACGTTCCCAACTAGCCCGTTACTATTTGGTATGGGGAATATGTCTGGTTTGCGGTTTGGCTACCACAGGTCAACTAACCAAAATAAAGGGTTTTACTAGTTATGGCCCGGTCCACCATGTATTTTTGTAGTTTTTAGTTTTAATTATGAGATGCAAGTGCCTATCTAAAATGCAGATTGATAGAGAATACGAGGAGCGGTCACAATGTGATGTGCAGGTTCTTACCTCTCGTCTTAACTCTCTCGCATCTAAATCACACAACAAGAAATAAAACCAACTAACTAAGATTGTCCCTAGGGAGTGAAATTATCATTTAATGTGTAATGTATTAATGTTCATGCATTAAGAAAAATCACAGGTAGGTGTTCTTTAATTCAAAACACATAAACATGAATAGATAAATGAACAACAAGATAGCTCATTGTTAATGAAAAGCATTCATTAGTCATAGTAGAAATTCCATAAAATAAACTAGAGAGCGTTCATACAAGAACATAGGTTCAACAAGTTAGAACGTTCTCACAGTTAATGGACAAAAGCTGAAAATGAAATAGTTCCCCTTCAACAACATCCATTGCATAGCATTTGGTCATTCCACAAAGCTTTCTCCAACAGGAAAAATTGTAATTCTTATTGCAAAAGGAAATAGTTCTTCTTACAACATGTCTTCACAAATCTAACTAGGAAAAAGTCCTTGATTCTATCTAACTCTCCTATACTTATACAAAAGGAAAAACTTTTCGGTTGCCCCAAATGACTCTTGGGCTTCTCCAACGTTTCAACTCCCAAAATTTGTCCTATAGTGAGTGCTCATACATTTTACAATATATTACATTTAAAACAAAACTAATAAAACACTTTTAAGTAGAGGGCCCCGCTTGATCATTTAAGAAAATTTTCCATGCTTGGGCTTTCGCTACTATGCTCTCAAATTCTGAAGGTTCAAGAAAACAAATTTTGATCTCATACTTTGCAGCTTGATTTCTAACCACCTCTATTCTTGTTGGGATTAAACGTAACTGATCCTCAAGTAGCTGGACACTGACTGCTGAATGAGCTACTGCATTTTTCAGGATCTGCTCATCCAAGATCTTGACTTGCTGAATCTTCTACTCATCCTCCCGATACCTGCTCTGTAGCATTCCTGTGAACAGCTCATGCTCAGGTAATGCATCTAGTCTATGTTCAATAGAAACTTGGCATCTATTGTAGATGACCAACACCCTTCTACAATATTTAGTACAAGCCCCTCTTGTTTTCTTCACAGCCTTCTTAAATTCTTCTGCTGTATTTATTGCAAATTCCAACAAGTCATAATCCTGCTTTAAGCTATGTTGATCTTTAGCTGGTAAATCTGCAGGAATTTCTTCATTGGCTTCCATCCTTCTAGTTAGGACTTACAAAATCTCCTGAGACCTATCTACAAAATACAGGGTAGTCTCTAAAATTTCCTCCAATTTGTTATCTATCTGCAAGATCTTACATCTTTCCTCTTCTATAGACACCTACAGCTGGTGCATTCTTCTTCTTTGGGATAGGACATGGTCCTTAAGAGGCTGAATATCAGTTTGTTGTTCTCTGGCCTCCTTCAATTATGTTGTTAATGAAGCAATTTGCACTTCAAAACCTGCTGCTTGCACCTGAAATTGCTTTTCTTTCTCTTCCAAGTTGGCCCTCTATGCCTCCACCTCCATAACTTTGCTCTGCAGCTGGTCCTTTTCTGCACTAAGAGTTTCATATGTTGTTTTGAGGTCATCCTTTTTGTCTTCGGCACTTGATACTCTTGTTGTAACCTTTGCAATTCTGCTAGGCTATTCTGAGCATCCCTTTCATTCTTTTCTACTGAGACTTCCAAGGCCATTTAGCTTGCTTGCAGAGTTTGGAGTTATTCCTTTGAAGTTCTCACTTCATTATACATATCTTCAAACTTTCTCTTTAACGTGTTGCCTTCATCCCTCTCCTTTCTTAGGGTGTCATTTAATTGCACTGCATTTTTCCTTGATTGCTCAAGGTCTATCATTAGTCGATCCACATTGTCTTCAGTGGCGTGGATCAATGCCACCCCAGCTCTGACTTTCATTCTTGGATCTTTATCTATCCCATGCACCAAGGTTTTATCAGTGATCATCATCCCTGATTGTCCACCTGTTTCAACCTTCTTCTCAGTCCTTTTTACAATCCTCTTTTTTTCTTTATCATAAAAACTAGTGCTAAAATCTGGGACTTCTTCTCCTTTCTTCTGCACAAACGGTATCAGATTTAATTCAGGAAAAAAAACTTTCCCTATATTGCTGCCAGAAGTTGCAGCAGGCTCCTGAGAGTCAGGACAATCTTGTCCCTGCCCCTGATTTGTTTGATCCTGTACTTCTTGAATGTCTGCTGGGTCAGAATTTTGCTGGTTTGTTGTAGATCCTGTCAGCCTCAGACCTTTAGATTCTTTTTGTTTATTTTTTATCTCTTCATCTTCTTTCTTCTTTCTTTCTTCTTCTTCTGTCTTCTTTGCAGCTGCCTCTGCATTCTTTGTTGCTTCCTTTGCAACTTTCTATCTTTCTTCTTCTTCATTATTGAGCCAACTTTCAGCCTCCTGTGCTAGCCTCCTAGCATCTTCTTCTCTTTTCTTGGCCTCCTCTTCTTTAGCTTTCTTTTGTGTGGTTTGGCCCTTAGTGCCCTTAATAGTGATCTTCTTTTTAAATATTCTCTTCAATGCAGTCATGTTCCTTGCATTCCTGAAGGTTTCTTCATCTTTGTCCTAGAAGTTTGTATATTCAAAGTGAACATTTTCTTCCTTGCAATGTTCTGCAACTTTCTTCTGGGAATCATTTCTGGGGAAGTTCATCTCCCCAAAGTGAAAGTGCTCCAATTCTTGTACAAACTCATTAGCTCATTTAAAATGTGTGAATTTGTAGCTTCCCATCCTGAAAGGTATGGCAGGATAGACTACCTTCTTGTGTTCAAACAGGAAGCTTCCTACGCTATCTAGGTAAACTTTCCTGACTGCTTCTTTATGCACCACATAATCAGTGGCATGCTTGGGGAGCAAAGAAGGTGCCCTAGAGCAACCATACATCCTAATGTACATCCCTTCTTCAATCAAATAGTAATTTGCATGCTCCTCGATGACTTTAAATGCCTCCTCCGACATACAGTTGCATTCTTTTAAGAAGATCAAAGTGTACAAAGGCATTTTAAAATGCTCACATATTTCTTTATAATGGTTGTAATAGTTATGTGCCCAGAATATTTTGTATGCAATGTACACAGGGGTTCTGTCCTTGTCCCAAATACATCTCAAAACTGGGAATGGTTGGGTACACAATATACATTCTATTAAGATGGAGCTCATATAGAACTCAGACTTCTTCTGAGACACCCCTCCCAGAGCTGAAGATATACAAGATAAGAGGCTATTGGAGAAAATATTAGCCCAATTGAATACAGTCCCCTGGGTGGCCACATGGAAAATAATGTGAACCCAACCCAACTTGAAACTCTTACCATGGGCTCTCCCAAAAAATTTGTTCAGCATCAATGCTATAAATCTATAAGGAGTCTTGAGAGTGGCTGTGTCATACTCTCCTGATGGCCTGGTTCGAAAGTTATTCCTAGGTATCATCATCCTCTTCACTGTTTCCACTAGGTCCAAGTTTATTTCTTTCAACCAATCTCCAGTTAGGTAAAACTGGGCTGGGGGTAGATGATATGCCAATGAGACATAATCAGGACTATAGGTAGCATATCCCTGTTTGGAAGGAATGGAAAGTATCATCATTGTCACATCTGCCCTAGGCAGAATCCATCCAATCACCTCAGAGCATGGGAATAGTTCAGGTCTAGTGGTTATCTTCATCAGAGCAGACTTCTCAATGTTGGCGTATATGGATAGTTCTTCAAACCCTGCATCAGGTACTTCTTGATTTGAAATCATTCAATAAATCTCACCCCACTTGTAATCAGGATCTACCCCGGTGGTAGCTCTAGTATCTTCATAAATATATTCAACCTTCGTAATGATCTCCACATCAGGTTCCCCCTCAGCAATAGGAGTCATCTTTTTCTGTGTTTTCAACATATCTCCTTTGAATAAGTTGCCATGTCATAAACCAAACATGCTTTTAGGCTATTGGAGCTTTCATTCAATGTTCTAAGAATGAATAAAAACTATATAACTTTTTCCTCTTCCATATTCGCAATAGTTAAACCTATCAGAATGCAAATGCAAAATCAAGAATAACTAGCAAGAAAACTTCTGAAAATTGCTAAGTCTAAAAAATCCTAAGTTCGTCTGCAACTACAATAATCATAATTAACAATATGCATCAAAATGAAATCCCATTTCCTACCTCAATCGAAACAACCCCATACAGTAATCGAATACGCACAAAACAAACCCTACGGTATCCAGGAAAATAGGGCAAATTTTTGCGACGGGAGGAAAACTGAAAAAATTCACCCTAGATGACCATAGACAAACCCACCAGAACCAGTGCAGACAGCGTAATGCTTGTCTGCACCAACTACCTAAACCCTCAGACTGGAAACGAGTCTTCATAACAGCTCAAGAAAACAGGCTCAAAAACTCCCACTACAAATACCATCAATCTGATCAATACTCTACGCCATAAGGATACAAAATCAGACTTTAGACAACCAACTACCAAATGGCGGGAACCTCTAACTAGAGGACAAACCCTAGTTCCTAAAACAACCAGTAAACTCAAAAGAAAGTGTAAAACCATGGTTGGCCTACCTGGTAGACGAGTTGTGCAGTCAATAAGGAAATCCAAAAACTCCATGGAGACGCCACCCATGAACAAGATCCCGACAGCTAGGCATGAATGCACAGTTTGACTCGACAGGGACATAGTAAGTGCAAGTTCACAAAGATAATAATAAAATAATGACCCGTCCCATATATATAGACCTCGGGTGAAAAAGTCGGCATGAAACAACTTCTATTGGATAGTGGAACAACTAAGCATCGAATGTCTAGTTCAAAAGGAAACTGCAATGGCGGGTGTCATATAGACCCAAGGTTCCATAGACCAGTAAAAATCGGAGATAAACAGGACAAACCATCGGCGAAAAACAAGCGCACCATCAGTGAAAATCAGAACAAAACATCGGTGACAGGAAAATTTATATGGCGGATGGTTAGTCTGCTCCGGAGCCGCAACTGTGGAATCAAACATACTACGTACTCCACAAGAAACGAAAACATCGCCGATCAAAAAAACCAAAAACTAATCCCCCCATCAAAAGTCAACACGGTTCCGAAAACGAGAAACTAAAGTAATAAAAAGCAATAAACCCATGGAATCGGCAAAGATATAGGCTTCCGTCGAAGCATTTGTAATCTGCCAACAAAAATGGTGGCAACACAACGGACTAATGCTCCGAAAATGATTGAAATAAAATGCCGATATAAAATCAAACAAAAAGTGCATCGGCAGAAAACATGGCTTTATATCGGGTCATTCATAAGTAAGCTTCCTCAACAGCGGCTGCGTAGATGACTACGGCCCCGACTCATAGTTCGAAAAACTTTCGATAGTGAAGATAGTCATTCAATAATTTAACTCAATTTAACTTCGAAGATCAAAAATGTAATGAATATTAAATAAATTATTAAAATAGATTAGTTAATTATATAAAAGGGTGTAACCCTTCACGTTCAAGCCTATAAAAGGGCGAGCTTATTGTATATTTTTACCCATCATCTAATATATTATTTACCATTCATATTCAGTATTACAATGATAGTCGGATTCGACTAACGGACAACTGGATTCGGTTGCTCCATTTGGTATCAGAGCTCGGATTCGGCTCCTTTGACCTAAGCTCGGATTCAGCTCCTCAGCACTAAGCTCAAATTTGGCTTCGCCCACTTAAGCTTAGTTTCAGTTCATCAACCATCACCCTTCCGCTGACATCTCTCATACATCCCTGCTCCAAAAGAAATATAAAAATTAAAAAAATTAAAAAATTATAAAAAAAAAATTTGCGCACTCTTCCTCCATCTCCTCCCCGCGGCATCCACCCTTCTCTGCTCTCTGCACCTTGAAACGCTGCCATCCCATCTCCCTCCTACCCCCACTCCTCACACGCTTCCATCTTTCCTTCTCACACTCCGCCGCCTCCAAGCTCCATCTACCCCTTCTTCCTTCCATCTACTCTCTGCCTTCCGCCCACACTCACCCACGCAGTCCACCTTCGCATCCTCCTCCCGCTTGTCCCACCTCCTGGTCGCCAGCTCCTCCACTCTCACCTCCATCTCCTATCACCACCCTCTCCAACTCCAATCTGTGTGCCCAAGATCCCCTCTGTGCCATCGCCTTCCTTCCCTCACGCCCTCGTCGTTTTTCCTCAACGCTCCCAACTCCACGCCGCCGCTCTGCCCCTACCTCCAACTCCACGACCTGCAACGAACAGAGGAAAAAAAAAAACATTATATTATATTATATTATATTATATTATATTATTGTAATATATTAATTATAATATATTAAAAAAAATCAAATATTATATTTAATATTATAATATTTGTTTAAAAAAAAAACTATATACAAACTATAATATAGTTTTTAAATATATATATATATATATATATATATATATATACATATAATAATAATAATATTAATTAATTAATTAATTAATATATTATTGTCCAAGATAGAGTGGAAATACACACCTCCGCATACAAGGTCCAAGACCATGGTGGAGCTAAAAGAGCAAATCGAAAAAATGGAGAAGGACATAAAGTCTCTTGCCGCTGACCTAAAATGCATGAAGGAAAAGATGCAAAATAACAATACATTACTCAAAGAAGAGCTTGTTGTGGTGCTAGAAAGGAGGCTTGACGACAAACTTGACATCCTGAACGAAAAACAAAAAGACTCGGATGACAAAATGAGTACTATGACACAAAACATAAACACCATAACAGAGAACATGAGTGCCATGACGCAGAACCATAATACATTATTCGAGATGTTACAAAGGTTCATACCCATCCTGGGCCACATCAGCAGTCTAGACATGCTAGATGCCTCATTTCATGTTGCCACCCAGGAAACACTCGCAAAGAACCAAGAAGAATTGCAAAAAGAAATAAAGATTAACAATGCGGCGCTTAAGCAAGAAATAGAAACCCAAGTACGGCCAGATATGGAGGCACGATTAAACAGAAAAATAGACGCTATAAGTAAGATAGTAGAAAAAAGAAAAACTAAAAATCACTGCCAACAACAAAGCAATTCAGATATGTCACTTTCATCATCCAGCAGTTCCGAGCCACCATCAAACCATAAGGCAAAAGGAAATCAACGTCGTCCTTACAAAGTGCACCCACCTAAAGCAAAAATAGAGTTGTCGAAATACAATGGGAGTGAAGACCAATGTGTTGCTTGGCTAAACAAGCCAGAAGAATACTTCGACATTTACAACATTCAATCTAATGAGGAGAAGGTGAAATATGCGTCAATGCATATGGAAGGGTACCCCTATAATTGGTACTTATGGTGGAAGAGAGACAATTTTACCTACACCTGGAACTTGTTCAAAAATGATTTTTTTAATAGGTTTCAAGGAATCAAAGAAAATGAATTTTTCAGTAAACTTACCAGACTACAGCGAGTCGAAAACATTGAGGAATTCACTCATAAATGGGAATCCTTATCAACACGAGTATTTGGGTTGTCTGACAAACAAAGAATCAAAACCTATTTAGGAGGTCTTAAACCACACCTCCAAAAAGAGTTAAAGTTACATGACATACCTAATGTAGAAGTAGCAAGACGTAAAGCAAAAGCCACAGAACGCAAATTGGAAGGAATAAAAACAAAAGGTGATCGCCATTATCAACAAGAAAAAGAGACACAATGTAGGTACTATGCAGATACTTGGTCTCCTGGCCATCAATGCCACAAACCTCAATCATACACCTACGAAATGGAAAATATATCAAAGTCATCTAACAGTTACTCTGATAATAAAAAGAAAAAGAAGAAAAACATTTGTCATCGATGCAGTGATGATTGGACCCCTGGTCACAAATGTAGGAACAATGAGACAATACCATGCAAAATCATTAATGGAAAGGAAGTGCAAGTCTCTGCACAAGAGACCTCATCCGATTCTAATACCAACACCGAGTCAGAATGAAGAACGGCACTAGGAAAATACTTAAGCTTTGAGGACAAAGCTTCCTTAAAGGGAGTGGCAATGTAATGAATATTAAATAAATTATTAAAATAGATTAGTTAATTATATAAAAGGGTGTAACCCTTCACGTTCAAGCCTATAAAAGGGTGAGCTTATTGTACATTTTTACCCATCATCTAATATATTATTTACTATTCATATTCAGTATTACAATGATAGTCGGATTCGACTAACGGACAACTGGATTCGGTTGCTCCAAAAAACTTCAGCATAGGACAACAAAGTTTGGCAATCAGAAGCAAATCCAGGAAAGATAGAAATTAAAAGGAGGGTCCAAAATTTTTAGAAATTCGGGAAAACATTGCAGCTGCAACAAGCCTCTAGCTTATACTCCTTGAGTCTAAGTGGTTGACCAACAACGCGGTCAGGAGGGATATCAAATAATGTTCCCTTCAGATCATGGCCAGTTTTTGCATGTTTCACTACGACCCAGTTATCAGGACCCCTCATTACGGCCCTTATTATCTGACATGCACTGACCCAAAGAGAACTCAATGGTCATATGGACCTGTAGACCTTCAGTAGATTGTTTGCTGCCTCTAACATCATCCACATCGAATGTGATGCAGGAGAGTGCTCTAAAATCTCTCAGACTTTAACCCACAAATTGTCACGCTGATTATTAATGTCTTGCAGCGTGATACATGTGATCTCATCCTCCCATGGTGCTTCCTCGGAAGGGTCGAGGCCCTCCTGTGCATCACCTGAAAATTAGATGAAAACATAAACTTCAGTCAAAATACATACATCAACTGTAGGTGAAATTGAAATCAATATAAATTAAAGGTACTGATAACTGAAAGAAATATATATGTGTGCATTTAATGTACTTGTCTCGTAGGGAACCTCACCACCAACACCAGCAGTATCATACTCGTCGCTCACATGCATAGAGCGACTGCCAATGTGGCTGCCACTCATCTACCTAGCAGGGGCGTGCGTTGGCATAGAACGCCTAGGCGAACCTGTGAAAATAGAGACATAAGTTGATTAAATATACACATGTGAAAAATTCTAATTTGTTGTTTAACTAACAAAAAAGAGTACATCATGCACAATTGTATACTTACGAGTCCTCTGTCGATCTCCGGGGTGAGGAATGGCCGCATATCTACCAGTGCTGTGCCTTTGGCGAATCAAATAACCCCAGTGTAGAGATGCATCTGCATGAAATAAGGCATAATAAATGTAGTCAGCATACAATATAAGATAAATGATAAATATGTCAATAGTAAAGATGTATATTTGAGATGAAATTAATATATCATCACATGGTGCACATTAATAATGGGAGAAGGATCATGAGTGTGAGCGCAATCAATAAGGAAATGACACATGCAAATGTCTTTTTCACAGATAGTTGAGCTTGATCATTCATGTCATGTGTGTGAATGCAAAAGAATTCTTGGGACTCATGTTTTTCACTTAAAGTTTGAAGCTCTAACTTTTCAGATCCCAATCCAGTAGTTCAGTCTCTAACTTTCCATTTCAATTTATTTTAAACTTTACCTATACACATAATTTATGTCAATTTTTTCCACTAGGTAGAAGTCAACCATTTCATCAAGGATATTCAGAAAAGATACAATAATATGTTCAACATGTCTACCTATCTCGATAATATATCATAGCAACCCTATCCCTACCCTATGGTTTTATGCTAACTTTAGCAAAAACTGAAACAAATGTAGATATGCGTTATGTCTTGATATAATTTATTATTGATAGTATACTATTGTCGTATTATGTAGAACAATAGATGTTCCCACACTCATATCTATTAGCTAATGAATGCATGGAACTTGGCTACCCTATTGCTATTATTGCCATCAATATCTCTTCGTTGCAAATTGAACCCCCCATATGGGGATGAACGAGATAAAGTGAGACTTATTATTTTAGTATATGCCATATGCTTTTTTTTATTGTGCTTACTCATTTATTTATTACCCAAGACCAATTGTAATCCATTGGAAAAAATTATTAATGCAATGAATGAAATACATAGATTTAACATAAAATTGTAATAGCAAGGAGGACATCTAGATGCAAGTATCCATGGATTGATGAATGGGCATGGCTATTCTCATAAGCTAAGGCAATAAGGAGGGCAAAACTAACTTATCTTGACTAACCTATCCTGGATGGAAAATGCAAACGTCTTAATGTATAAATTTATATATTTTATTAGTAATATATTTTACTATTATTTTAACATATTCTAAATCTATAATTTATAATTTTCAAAATGTTGAATATAAATCTATATTTTTTTTCTAAAAACTATCAAAAATATATTTTTATCTTAAATTATGGATTTCTATTAATTTAATAATTTAATATTCTTTAAAAAAATTAAATCGTGAATTTCTATTAATTTTTTAATTTGATTTTTTTTTCAAATTTATTAATATTTTTTTCTTTCAAAAAAAAATATCAACAACAAAATAAAATATCAACATTTTCATAAACCATTTGAGCTTCAAAAAAAAAAATACATACTTGTATACTTTTCAATAAACTAAAATCAAAATATGTCTACTAAGTCAAAACATACATATCTTATTTTATTATGAAAAATTATTTATAAAAAATATAAATATGGAGTAATACAATAATTTAGTTTTAATCAACATTTTCATAATATGTTTGAGCTTCAAAAAAAACAAAAATACATACCTGTATACTTTTCAATAAACTAAAATCAAAATATGTCTACTAAGTCAAAACATACATATCTTATTTTATTATAAAAATTATTTATAAAAAATATAAATATGAAGTAATACAATAATTTAATTATAATTATAATTATTTATTTTAATTAAATAGTTAATAGTTTATATATATATATATATATATATATATATATAATTTTTAAATCTCCAAATTTGAATATATATTAAAATATTTATAATAAATATATGGGTTTAGATAAATGTCTCCCTAGGTTTAAAGTTCATGATTGTCTCGTGTCTAGGGTTTGTATTTTTTTCAATCCTCCCTGTCTTCTCTGAGGATTGAAAAAAATTGTGTAGCATTTCTACTTTCCCGGCACACATTTCAAAATTAAACCAGCAACATAAACGTTGCGGGATAGAAATATTTATACAAACTATAAATTTAAATTTTAAACTTAACAAATTTGAATTTTTTCAATCCTCTGTGTATTCTTGGAGGATTGAAAAAATTTGGGCAGCATTTCTGCTTGTCGAGCACACATTTAAAAATTAAACCGTCAGCATAAATGCTACTGGTTCACAAAATATGCATAAAACAAAAAAATTAAATTTAAAATAAAGAACAAATTTCAATTACAATTTTATAATCCGGCAGCATTTCTGCTTGTCGGCACGCATTTCAAACATATTAGACAAAAAAAACTACAATCATCAATAATAATAAAAAAAACGATTTCAAACTAACATTTAAAAAAAAGCAGAGTAACGTTTCATTTAAATTTCAAATTAGAAGTTGTGGGTCTTACCTCTGGGATCTGACATCATGGTGGAAGGTGAAGGTGGGAATCCCTTGCACAGGAGCTCGCTTAAGGTTAGAACAGCTTGATCGAGGGTTCTCTGTCATAGCTTGATCGAGGATGTGCAGTGCGGAAAATGGGGAACGGATGTGGCTGCCCGCGGCCTTTTTATAATTTCTTTTTACCAGGGACCTCGATCGAGGTTTGGAGCTCTATCGAGGTTAGTACCTCGATCGATGGTAGCTCGATAGATATTTTGTCAAACCATCGATCGATCTTTTGTTTAACCCTCGATCGAGGGTTTTACAAAATCTTGATCGAGGGTTTGACATAACCTCGATCAAGGGCTTATTAAACCCTCGATCGAGGTATTAATAACTCGATCGAGGGTGTGTGTTTTGTTTTTTTCCAAAATCTCTTTGCCAAAAATTCTGACCCACCTCCATGGATGCACCCTACAACAATTCCAACACTGTGGAGAGATCCTTCCTATAGGCTTCATAGCTAGTTTGGACAAGCTCTAGAAGAAGTTTGTCCACTAGAGGTGTTCGCAGGGTGGATTCAAGTTCCATGTCTTGTATTTTAGTGTGCAATGAAGACCATGGTTGTAAATGAATGATGTATCTTCATCGCATTTGTTGCAATAGCATTGGCCATTAAGTGGAAACATAGTTGCAAACATGACTTGAACACAAGTGTTGTAGGCTATCTCAAAGGGATATGAGTAAACACTTTTTGGTTGAAGTATCCCTTCAACCTGAAACATGAAAAAAATATGTTAGTCTATTTGTTTTGTTTTCATTTTAATATGGGATTTTTTTTTTCATAGGACTAATAAAAGAGACATAGAAGTAGAAGCAAGAAAGCGATATCTATGTAGATTCAATGAGTAGGTGGATATAGTTTCCTGGGGGTTGGACTGTGAAAGAGATGTCATGCATGCTATGACATGCAAATGATTTAGAGGATCACAAAAAATGGACATTCAATATTCCATGTAGGCTGCAAAATCTTTGTGGATCATTCTAAACAACAATTTTGAAATATATATATATATATAACTCTCATAATAATTTAGAAATTTTTTTTAAATAAAATAATTACAAAAATATATAGGATTGTAATTCTACACACAAGTACTTACACTACATATAAATATAAACATTTCCACTACATAAAATTGTAGAGAAGAAAAAAAAATGTGAATAAACACCTACACATTTAAAAAAATAACACTTCTAATTGTCTCACCTAATTTACCATAATTTAGAAAAATATTATAATTAAGAAGCAATTGCAAAATGTTACAGTAAAAATGTATAGAACTATTATTTCACACATATACATATATTGCATATGAATACAAAGGTATAATAAACATCCACACTACATAAAAACAAAACTGTCTAACTTTCAAACCATTTAATCATTATAACTATTGCATTTAGAAACCTCACATGAACATTAGAAATATCAAATATATGAAAAAATTAAATTGTTTGTGTATTTCATTACCTATTTCCCAAAAGTGCATGCAACCGAATAATAATTTGTTCTTCTTCTCTGGTAATGGAGCCTCCATTGATATTAGGTTTCTCTTCCCACAATGAAGCCCTGCATATCAGGTTTCTCTTCCCCGATGGTGAGCTTGTGGCCAGCGTTCTTGTTTCAAAATTTCCCAAACACACATGTAGGATCTCACAGAACTCCATTTTGAAACTTAGATCAAATTCTAAGCCCCCAATAGAGATTCAACAAGTTTCCCTGAAAGAATGCAAGAGGTGAGTTTAAACATGGTGTAATCAAGCCATAAAATGATGACCATTGGTCGGATCGATGAACCATTGAGTCTATTGGAATCTATACTTTAGAATAATTCTAGGGGTTCCTCCCTCACATAGGTCCATGGATAATATCTATTCATGTTTCAAGATATTATAATCTAGGTTTAGGCTCAGTGAGAGACATTGCAATTTTTGCACAAGGGGGTTAGATTTGGATATTCCCCGATGGTGAGCTCATGGATAAGGTTCCTATGTCAAACCTACCCAAACACACTTGTAGGATATATCTGAACTCCATTCTACTGGCCGAATCAAATTATAATCCCCTGGAAGAGATTCAACAAGTGTCCTTGAAAGCCTATAGGAGGTGATTTTAAACTAGCCATAAAATTATAACTGTTGATTGGATCGACGAAACGTTGACTCTGTTGACATCGAGACATCAAAATAGCATTAAGGTTTCCTCCCTCACGTGGGTCCATGGATCAAATATTTTAAGATGTCATAAGTTAGGGTTTGGATTAATAATAGGCATTAATAATAACATTAAGGTTTTCTCCCTCACGTGGTTTCCTGTTTCAAGATCTCATAACTTAAGGTTTGGCTTAATAATAGGCATTGCAATTTTTGCAGAAGGCAATGTAATTTCATAATCTTGGATGTTCTTAGAGAGATTGTTCTTGTGAGATGCTATGGATTTCTATTGTGATAACTAGGGTTTGTCTTATAGATGTAAACCCTACAAATTTTATTTCCATGTGAAAAAGTAGCATATGTATTGTTGAATCACAAAATTTCATATTTAAAGTCTAAGTGATTACAGAGGACAAAATCCTTGAACTTCAATAGTAGATGGTTGCAGCATGACTAACATATTGGTGGTAACTACTTCCTTACTAAACTTTCTTGTTTTGATATAAAAAATGATTATTTTGGTAGTTTTGAATTGTATACCAAGTACATGTCTTCATTTCAATGATTCAAATAGACTATAATGGCCAAGGCATTGTGGATAGAGGTCAAGGGATTAAAGACCTCATTATTTCTAGTGTTTCTAGTGCCATATTAGGTTTCTAGGGCTAGATTAGTACTTATAGGGCTTGTTAGGTTTCTATCATACACTTACTATTTCTAGGGCTATATTAAGTTTATAGGGTTTATATGGCGAGGTTAGGTTTCTATGGTTAGATTAGTGTTTCTAGGGCTAAAACAGGTTTCTAGGATTCTATATTAGTTTTATAGGGTTAGACTACTGTTTCTAGGAATAATATAGGTTTCTAGGGTTCTAGATTAGTTTTCTAGTGTTAGATTAGTGTTTCTAGGGCTACATTAGGCCTAGATTGGGTTTCTAGGGTTATATTAGTGTTCCTAGGTATAAAATAGGTTTCTAATTATGGTTTCAATGGATATATTAATTTGTAAAGGTATAATATCCAGGGATAAAGAGTAATAGAGTCAAATAGAGAATTTGACTTCCCCTCTCTCCCACATGAATGATGCCATTTCACTCACACACATTTTCCCCAACATATATTCACCATTCTCATCATATGATTTGTTGGGTGTTTTTCAAACCTTAGGTGAATAATTTGGCCATATAATTGTTGAAGGTAAAGGTGGTTCCATAACCCCACGTCTCCAAATTAAGAATAAACAATTATCCAACTATGGTTCACTTGGTCCAATTTCCAAAAGGATAGAAAGAGAGTACTAAAAAGACTAGGAATGGCCATGTTATCTATGTATTTTTTCCTTCTCTTTCAACATGAACTCAAAATTCCAAACAGGTTCACCATGTATGACCATGAACCCATTATTTCTGATTGGGTTGGGGTTTGGTTAAGCCCATGTCCAATAATTCAATATTTATGTCAAGAACACCTACCATCTGAAGTGTGCATCCTATATAGAATATATCAAGAGGACTACTATAACGTGATTTGTCACAACTCATGCATCATGCATTGATTGTCTTCCCTTGTCCCTATGCAAACTCACTATACCCCCTTTACTGTGACTATAGCCCTAATGCTTCAATGTAACCCTTAAACAGAAATTTTTGAAGACATATGTAGGTCACTAGTTCTACAGCTCACGTACACACATCTTGCACCATTACTACCCACACACATCAGTTTTTGTGCTAAAAAACAAAAAAAATTGGATTTTTCCCCATCAGGTAATGAATACCTTGATCCTTGGCCTTCCATATGTCGGGAAACGCTTCGATTTGACCCTCCATTTCCCATTATAGGGCTATCTATTGAGCCATTATGAAGCATTAGAAGAGGAGAAACTTGGGGAATAAAGAGACTATAGTAAAATTTGGTCCCATCGTAGTATACTTAAGTCTGGGTCCTTTTGTCGTTGTTGATAGAACCATTTGTGTTCATCTCCCAAACTTGGCATTGCCTTTGTGAGCTTGCCTTATTATGGAGGATTGAAGTGGTGGAGGCACAGGTGGAGAGACTCAGTTTCTCGATTCCAATGAGGTTCCTACAGAGGTCGTCACATTGTATCTATGTTTATATTAATAGAGATATCCCTTTCTCGTCCAAATTTCATGTGAAATTTTCTATATTTGTATCCATGGGTGTAATTTCTTTATACATTTTTAAATGGAATATGCTAGATTGAATGCTAACATTTCATATATTATGTTTGGATATCTATTTTTTGTTGAGGGAAAATTTTAGGGACAAGTGTTATACCTAAATCATGTCACTATCATGTGATGAGATCCTTAACCCCTATGTTTTCCCTTAATCCCAAAACTTGGAGTGGAAACTTGCTCTAGATATCAATTCTACATGAAAAAACCTAGCATCGCACTTTCCCTTTGTCTGATGAGCAATACCTTGTTCAGCACCACCTATGTCCTTTTATAGAAAAGTGGTGCCACTTCCTATAGGCTTTGTTCTTGAAGTGGTTCTCACCTAAATCGCTATGTCATAAGGGAACAAAAGTGGTACCATAGGTAAAATGGGAAAAAGAGAAGTTTCTCGAGGCTTCTAAATCATGAGCCTCGTGTCCTCCCTTATCCCTATCTATATGGGTTAGTTTGAGCTCAAGATCCCCCTTGGTAGGATCTTAGAGCCACCTCACCCACAATTCTCTCAACTATCCCTATCCATTGAGCCTTATAAATACAAGCTCATATCCATAGTTGAGGGGGAGAACTAAAGGGTATTGTTATGTTGTTGAATTGACTACCTAGTCCAATCCATTGGAGAGCACAAGAGACCAAGTTGGAGATTTTGGGGATGAGGTGTTTGTCTTGTGGAGGATTTTGTCAACACTAAGGCAATGGTTGTAAGCTTCTTCATTCATTTTTAAGGCAAAGCTGATTTCTGTCCCACATATCTTTTGTTTTGATTTTGCATGTATATGTTACTGGATTCTTTAGTCACTAGTATGGATGTGTAGATGATTTTATGGTAGCTTTGATGTTCTTGTTTGTTTGACATGTTTGCAGGTACACATGTTCATGATCAAAGCAGTATTCCAGGTGTTTACAACATTCAGGGAAGGTCTTCATCCTTTGTTGTTCACTCATTTGTTCTAGATCTAAACCATTCAAACCAGAGGAACAGCTTCTGTCTGCAGAAGGTGCAATATTCCTGATTACAACAAGCTTTTGATTGAGAGATCAACGGTGGTTGTATTCAAACATCTAGTTGAGGTACGGTTCTTATCCCTTAGTGGTTAGTTTCTTTAATTTATTTAGCATTCCTGAGAATGGATTTGATTTCTGGTATCATATTGTTTGTTGTGGTCCACCCCAAGCCATAGGAATATTTTCTTCATCACAAGGACTTGAAATTTGATGTCTTAGCCGAGAGGAAATGGAGGGTAGATATAATTGTGGTGGGGTGAGCACATGCAGCATGTCAAAACCTTCCTTATACATAGACATTGTAGATAGGTAGTGATATTCTCTCCATTTGTTGAAGATTGCATTATAAAGGGATCTTATTGCATGAATTTGATGTTTATCTAAAGGAATTGTATTATTACAATTCTCTTAGCATGAATGGGTACCCATGTGATTTATACAAACCCACATGGGATATTACGGGATCAGATTCACTCCAAATCTACATAAAATTGATTTATCCACATGAACAAGGAGATGATCAAGTTCATTTAAAAGTATTATGATACTAATTTTATCATTAGATATTTTTTTATAACTCTAAAATGTGTCTAACAAAATTATGGAGAATTCTCTGGAAAAGACTTAACGAATTTTACTTAGATGAAAGGAGGAAAACTATTTGATAGATTCAATTGGAATAAAAGTGGTACACCTGGTAATAGGGGAGGATTGAATATTTTCTCCAATAAATCTTATGAAAAGGCCTTCTTTTCTAGTAGGTTAATTAGATCCATAAAGGGCCATGCATGGAATACACCACTAAGAAACTATATCACCTTGGGGGTGGGGGTGGGAGGGAGGGGGTATATGGTTGTATTATTAGGAGCAATATGAAATTTTAAACCCTCGGTTTCTTACCCTATCACATATTAAACTCAAGAGGAGAATTCTAGAAAAAATCATTTCATGGACCTAGGAGGACATCAATCACAAATTGGTTTGAAAATTTGATTGGATCTTCAATCACATATGTTTCTAGTAATATCCATTTGTTCTACTAGATGGTTAATTTGTACCAAATATAGTATGTTGCTTAGCTAACATATTGTTCAAGAAAGGCATCCATTTTCATGGGATCTTTAGGACAATCACTATGAACATAAATATGTTATAAAAGGTGTGAATTTGTAAGGGACTACAAGCTTTCCTAAGTAAGGCCACCAAGAAGCACCTCACATGTTCCTAATGTGTTACCATGTTTTGATTGAAATGTTTATCATTTGTATTAAAATAAGGTCATGGCCTTGTCGTACAACAATAAAATGCAAGAAAAAAATGAATTATGAGATTAAGCTTTCGAAATGGCCTAGAATCTTAAAATGACTACCTACTATCTAAATATTTATTCCTTTCCAGGAAATAAAAATGAATAGCTTGTTGGTATATTTCGTAGTAAAATGAGCAAATAACAAAAACATTGTACAATACATTCATAAAACTTGGGTATAGATGAAGAGATTCCAACTAAGGGCTTGTTTCTTGGTAGATACCTAAATATTATGCTCCAATTTTGCATTTTTTATTTCCATGTCTCCTTATGCAGGTTGGAAAATCTACTGATATTTTCAGTGATTTCCATGTCTCCTTATTCTTATGGTGTTAAACTTAGTCATTAAATCAAAGGTATTAACTGTATGTGGAAAACATTCTAAAACCTTGTGTGAATTTTTGTGATTTTTAACTTGGACAACATATTAATTTACAATCAAACATGAGAGGAACACCTGCAACTTGGGGAAATCCTCATTTCCTGTGAAGAATATCTTATATCTTCACAATATCATCAATGTCACAAGGGGCCATGTTGTTCAATAAATGATCCAAGTCATTTGGGATCAATCAACATTAGATAGGTTGACTAAACTTTGTAGTTTTATTGAGCTAGCTAACTTAGATAAAATGATTGTACTTGTATTTTCATATATTTCATGGCCATTGAGATAGGTAGTTGAAGAAAATAATGGGAATACCACCTTCTACTAGAATGACAAATAATAATAAAAATTGACAAACTTAAGAAGCAACTTTGTTCAATACCTTTTTTTGGCCATACCATACTTTGCACAACCTTTTGACCTCAATATTGATTCATCATTTTATGCCCTTGATGTATTTCTTTGATAGAATGATCACCACTTGGAACTCATTTAAAGATATTCAACAGTATTCCAATTTCAACTCTTTTAGAAATATTCAACAATGTGGGGTATAAATTCTTGATATACATCTAGTTGTATGTTATTGTTGAAACAAGATGACTATGGTGATGTTACCTCCTTAGAAAAGAGACTATTGTCCATTTATATTATAAGAATTTGCAGTTCCTACACATATATCAATCTAGATGGTCCTTTACATATGGATGAACTACCTACAACCATTCCATTTAGTCATCTGACTAAAGAAATATCCATTCAAACCATAAGTGTAGTTCCTATACACATATAGAAATTTAGAGAACTCTTGACACATGAAATGGATGACCTACCTACAACCATTCCATTTAGTTCTCTAATATAATAATAATAATAGTAGTATTAATAATAAAATAAAGACAACAAGGCAACCACTATTATCTAAGTTAATCCAAAAGTAGTTGTAATAGTGTTTGGCATAAAAGTACAAAACTCGTATCAATGGACCTAACTCTGCATATAGATATTTTCAACAGAGCGACAACTTTCAATGTCTTCTACTAGGGTTATGGTCTCTTATAAGATTTGCAATTAGAGTGTTATCATAAGCCAATATTGTATTCCATATAGTTATCAACAACTCTTGAGGTTTGTATATATTAATAGTCCATTATAGTTGTATTTTGAATTACTAAAGAGAAACTTAAGCTAGATGAAATACACTACCCAAACTATCAAGTGTCAATAGTTTAGGGGTTGGAAAATATCTCTTTTCAAGGCTCCAAAATAGAGCTTATGCTTTCAATTACTCAATCTCTGAAGGATTAATGTTTTTTAAGATTTATAAGTGGCATGCAATAATATTATGGGTTTGTGACTCTTAATGTATTAGAGCTTCTCAGTTTAGCATGGAAGAACAAGAACTGATCCAATAATAAGATGAGACATGAAATGAAACCTTCAAGAAGATAAAAATTATAATCCCATGGACTTAAATTTATATAAGAGTGACCTTTAAAGCTTGCACAAGACAACAATGGTAAATAACTACTAGATGTGATGGATTAGGGTTGTGCTCTTCTCAAAGTGTAAGACATAGTATATTTCTTTAAAAAATATAGTACTTGGATTCCGTTAATGAGAAGGTGAATTAATTATTTAATAAATCTCCCAGATGGGCAGAGCAGAAGGAGGATGAAAAAAAAACCCTATAATCCAGAATGAGGAGTGAAAAATATTGTTACAGGTGAAAACTTGGAACAAGAATCCTAGGTTGTGAAGAAACCCGGATGGACGGATCAGAAGGAGGCTGAAAACAATCACACGAGGGTGGTACTATAGGGTGGCCCTTCCATCGCCAAATGAGACAACCTCTTCCTCGTGGGATGAAACCATTAATTGCAGGATCGTGCTACCCTCTCCAAATGAGACGTTCTCTTCCTCACAATGAGGAGTCATTAACTACATGGGGGATATTTGAAGTCACGGAGTGTGGGGTGCCACATTGTTGGATCTAGGAATGAGGTCTCTACATTGTCGGATTGACGTGTGGACACCCGCATATGGATGTGGGTATATTATTTGTTATTGTACACCTTTGTTTCCTATATATATGTGGAGCAACCGTATTTGGTTGGACTTTAATATTCGAATCCGAATTTCAAGTTTGATAGTAAAATAAGAATAATGTATTAGATGATGGATATAAATTTACAATAAGATCACCCTTATACGGCTTGAGCAAGCATATTGAAGGGTTGCACCCTTTCACTAGTAACCTAATAATCTATTTATTACAATTATTAAGATTAATTAAATATTCACAACATTGTCTTCTCCTTGGGAAAAGTTTTCTCCTCAAAGCTTGAGTATTTTCCTAATGTCGTCCTTCATTCTGATTCGGTGTCGGTATTAGAATTAGACAAGACTCATTGTGCAGAGACTTGAATTTCCTTTCCATTGGTGATTCTGCACTGTATTTTCTAATTGTTCCTACATTTATGGCCAGGGGTCCAGTCATCACCGCATCGACAACATATGTTTTTCTTATTTTTTCTATTATCAGGGTAATCGTTAGATGACTTCGACCTATTTTTCATTTCATAGGCATATGATTGAGGTTTGTGGCATTGATGGCCGGGTGACCAAGTATCTTCACAGTACCTACATTGTGTCACTTTTTCTTGTCGATGATGGTTATCGCCTCTTGTTTTTATTCCTTCCAATTTGTGTTTTGTAGCTTTTGCTTTATGTCTTGCAACTTCTACACTAGGTATTTCATGTAACTTTAACTCTTTTTGGAGGTATGGTTTAATACCTCTTGGATATGTTTTGAGTATTTGTTTTTCAGAAAACCCAAATACTTGTGTCGATAAGGATTCCCACTGATGTTTGAATTCCTCAACGCTTCCAACCTGTTGTAGTCTGGTAAGTTTATTGAAAAATTCATCTTCTTTGATTCCTTGAAACCTATTAAAAAAATCATTTTTGAACAAGTTCCAAGGTGTAGGCAAACTTGTCTCTCCTCCACCATAAGTACCAATTATAAGCGTACCCTTCCATACGCATTGATGCATATTTCACCTTCTCCTCTTCAGATTGAATATTGTATTATGTCAAAGTATTCTTCCACTTTGTTTAGCCAAGCAACACATTGGTCTTCACTTCCATTGTATTTCGACAACTCTATTTTTTCCTTACGTGGGTACACTATGTAAGGATGATATTGATTGCCTTTTGCCTTATGGTTTTATGGTGGCTCGAAAATACTGGACGATGTAAGTGACATATTTGAACTGCTTCATTGTTGGCGGTGATTTTTAGCCTTTTTATTCTCTACTATCTACTGATAGTGTCTATTTTGATGTTTAACTATGCCTCCATATCTGGCAGTACTTTTGTTTCTATCTCTTGCTTAAGCGTCACATTGTTAATCTTTACTTCTTTTTGCAATTGTTCTTGATTCTTGGAAAGTCCTTCCTGTGTGGAAATATGAAATGATGCCTCTAGCATGTCTGGACTGTTGACTTGGTCTGTCTTAGGCATTAGTCTTTGTAACAACTTGATTAATGTATTATGGTTCTGCATCATGGCGCTCAAGTTCTATGTTAAGTTGTTTATGTTTTGAGTAATGGTACTCATTTTGTCATCCAAGTAATTTTTTTTTGTTCAGGATGTCAAAATTTTCATCCATCCTTCTTTCTAGTACCAGAACAACTTCGTCTTTGATTTCCTTTTTAAGCACTGTATTATTATTTTTCATCTCTTCCTTCAAGTTTTTTTGGTTAGCAACGAGGGACTTGATGTCCTTCTCCATTTTTTTGATTTGCTCTTTCAGTTCTACCATGGTCTTGGACCTTGTATCCGGAGGTGTGTACTTCGACATTATTTTGGCTTGTGAGGGTGGAAAAATATTTTTACTAAGGATGGTGAGATTTTAAGGATAATAATTAATGATTATATTAATTATTATATAATAAAATATTTATTTTATTATTTGTTTTAATATAATAAAACAAATTTGAAATATTATAAATATATTATATTATAATATTTTTGAAATAAATATTATAGTATAATTTTATTTTATTTTTGCAGGTCATGGAAGTGGGAATGACAACGCGTGGAAGCAACGCGGATGGAGCAACCAATGGGGATGGACCACGGGAGGTAATATTGAGAAGGGTGAAGGAGAAACAACAAGGAGGGAGGGTACAGGAGGGGAGGTGGGAGCGACAATGTGTGTTGGGGTTCATGATACAACAACATGGAAGGGAGGCGATGGGAGCATGTGCAGCATGAGAGGGGTTCACAATGCAGTTTTTGCAGGGGTGGAGAATATGTGCAGTGGACGATAGAGGGAACACAGAGTGGGTGGTGTGTGGGAAAGGGAGAAGTGAGAGATGAGCGAGGATTTAAGGGAGAGCGCAGGAGTAGAGGCACATGAAGGAAGGAGTAGTGCAGGCATAGGGATGTAGAGAGATAGGCGTGAAGGGTAGTGAGGCATGAAGGGGAGGGAAATTGGAGTGCACAAGATGGAGTTAAGGGAGGTATAATGATGGTAGGGAGAATGAAGGATGAGGGATGAGCAGTAGAAGGTGAGAAGGGTGGTGGAAGAGTGAAATATAAGCTCAGGCCGAAGGAGCGAATCTGCTCTGATACCACTTGGAGCAACCATATCCAGTTGGAATCTTAATAGTTGAATCCGATTGTCATGTTTGATATTAAAATAAGAATATTGTATTAGATGATGGATATAATTTTACAATATGCGCACCTTTATACATCTTGAGAAAGCATAGTGAAGGGTTACGCCCTTTCACAAGTAACTGAATAATCTATTTATTTATAATTAAAAATATTAATTAAATATTCACAACAATAGAAATGAGATATTTTCATTTGAGGAAGCATTGTATGTTGTCTTGTCTCGGGTACACAATACAGTATGTAAGGAGCTTCCTCCATAGAAGAGGATTGTTATTTATCTTTTTTTTCATTATTAAAGTGTGTATTACTCTCTTATTGTCTATTTCTATTCTTTTTATGTTATTTCTGGGACTTGGTTGCATAACATTTGGTATCAGAGCTCTTCCCTTGGGAGTGGCTTCTGCAAAACAAGTCATCTTGTAATTTTGACTACAACTTTTTTTATATAAGGATTAGAGATATAGGTTAAAACCCACTTCCAAAATAGTCCTATTTATCTTGAGTGTGAAATTTTGATCTTGATCAATTACAATTTTGGAGATAATTGTGGAGGAATATAGGGTTGTTTACTAGTCCAAACCCTAGTTGAAATAGGTGTTCTAGGGAGAACGGTCATATCTAAATAATATGAGATCCAAATTGAGTGATACCAATTGCATCAGAAAGAATGCAGACTAGGGTATCCATGGTAGAAATTTTAGCTACAGAAACAAAACATTGGACACGTGGTATACGATACAAGCTCTCTCTTCTTGATAGGAACAAAATAAGAATTTTTGGGAGATTTGCAATAGTGTTTTTTGGAACATCCAAATTAGGCCAAACTTGTGGAATTGGAAAGAGGACATATTAGGGTACCACAGACTGAAGTTTCATACCCAAAGGAGTCAAAAGTCAAATTTTATCTCAGTTACAATTATACCCTAAAATAGTCTTCCAATTAAGTTTTGAAACAAGTATTTTGGGGAAAAGGTCATATCTGAGGAATCCGAGTTCCAAATTGAGTGAGACCTATTGCATCAGAAAAAATACATACCATGGTATCTGTGGTAGGATTTTCAGCTACATAAATGAAATATTGGACACATTGCACACCATACAAGTTTGCTCTTCTAGATATTCCAAATATAAGAAATTTTGGGAGATTTACAATAATTTTTTATTGGCACATCCAAATTAGGTAAGGATTGCGGTGTCAGAAAGTGGACACATTAGGATACAACAGGATAAAGTTTTAGACACATAGGAGTTGAAATTTTAAATTTATCTCAGTCCAAGTCATCCATAAAACAATCTTCTAATCAAGGTTGGAGAAGGAAACTATATAGTTCAAGAAGTGGTATATCACACAGAGAACCAACAAGCAATCTTCAAACACTGAAGATATCAAAAAACGGGATGAAACAACAAGTAGATCAACATCACAATCAAAGGAGATTTGAAGAAGGAAAAATCATATGGGAACTTGAAAAAATCATTGAAACAAGGACCAAAAAACTATGAAATAAATCTATTATTGAGTACCTCGTCAAGTGGAAGAACTTACCAGCTACAAATTCGACATGGGAAGATGATTCCTTCATACAGATGCATCCACAACTACCTAAGCACTGAGTACAACGATTATCTGAAGGGGAGGGGCATGTTAATCCCTAAATGTTGGGCACAATCCCCCTATAGTGTGGCAATTTAACCCCTATATGGTGGTGTATTACATATAATTGATGTAGGCTTGGGTCTATTAGTGGGTCTATTAGCTGTTATTTTACACCTTTGTCTCCTATATATAGGATGCATATATTTTCATTTAATTAAGCATTGTGTATTGTCTTGTCTTGGGTACATAAGTACATTATGTAAGGAGGTTACTCCCTCAAAGAGGATTGTTATTTATCTTTGTTCTTCATTACTAAGGCATGGATTACTCTCTTTTGGTATATTTCTACTATTTTTATGTTATTTTTGGGACTTGTTCCTTGTTTCAATGATTTGTTTAAGTTCCAATATTAATTTTCCCTCTTCATCAATATTTGGAAAGATAGTTTGAATTGGGATATTTTTTCCTATTACCTTCTTTAAGCAAGAAACATGGAAAACTGGGTGTGCCCTTGAAGATGAAGGGAACTCCAATTTGTAAACCATACTAGAAATCTTCCACAACACTTTATAAGGACCATAGTACTTGGTGCTAATTTCTTGTCCTTATTTAGTTGCTTGAGGAACATTTGTTTGTAAGGTTGCATCCTTAGAGATACCCAATCCCCATATTCAAAAATCCTTTCACTGTGATGTTGATCTACTTGTTGTTTCATCCTATTTTTTGACATAGCTAGTTGATCCTTCAGTCTCTGAAGAAATTCTTGCTAGTTCTTGAGGTGATCTTCCACAACTTGAACTTTATATTTTCCTTTTAAGGGAGATGTGATTTATGGAGGATGGTGCCCATAAATTTCCATAAATGGAGACATTTTTTATGACATGTGGAAGAAATTGGTGTACCACCATTTTTCCAAATATAACCATTTATCCTATTGTGTTTGTTTATCAGATGAAAAGTAGTGAAGATAGCCTTCCAAACATTTGTACACTATCTCAGTTTTCCCATCGGATTGAGGATGATAAGATGAATTGTGAGCCAACTGGGTACCCAAACAAGAAAATAACGAACAATCCAAAATTTTCTAGTGAAAATTGTTTCTCTATCACCAACAATAATCTTTGGGTTTCCATGCAACTTTTGAACTATTTCCATGAAGGCTGTAGCTAGTTTACTTGCATTGAAAGGGTGAGAGTGCACAAAAAAGTGTGCATAGTTTATGAGTCTACCAACAACCACCATAATAACATCCTTCCCTTATGACTTGGGTAGACTTGTGATAAATCCATTAAGACTTCCTCCCAACACTAACAAGGTATGTCCAATGGCTATTAAAGACTTGGGGTCTTAATTGTTTCAAACTTATTATGTTGGAAAACTAAACTTTTTTCCACAAACCTTTGAACATCATATTTAAGACCTTCCCCAAAAATTCCTTCTTGACCATGTGGTAGGATTTTAGGAATCCTTAGTTCCCACCTATAGGAGAGGGTGTGTAATTCAAAAAGGATCTTTTGTTTGAGTTGGGAGTTCTTACATATATATACGTGATCCTTATACCATAGTGAATCATTTTCCACACAAAAGTATCTCATGCACCAATATCCTTTTGTAGCTTTTGAATGGGCATCCACATAGATAGGTTATTCTTCCATTGTTATTACTACCCAATCGGCTTGCATAACCGACATCACAAAAAGTAATGCCTCAACATCCTCATCTCATATGGAGAGTGCATTTTCCACCACATTATGGTTCCTTTTTTCAAAGTCACATCCCAATGTCTTAGTTAGTACCCATTTTTGTTTCTCTTCTGAAGATAGTTTATGTTCCAAGAAGTATTTAAGACTATCATGATCTATTTTGACCTTGAAGTTCCTACCTATTAGGTATGGATGCCATTACTTTTTAATTCATTGGGATGAAGTGGGTGAGTTTGGAAGGCAATTGAAATAATTTGATAAACATGTTGCTCTTAAAGAGGAGGAGGAGGAAGCAAAGGAAATGAAACATTGGGCCAACCATCAAAACCAGGTAGTGGATTTGGAGCAACATCATTTCAACGATCATTAATCTGTGGTTCTTGCTACATTGAAACATGAGGTGGCACATAAATCCCAACAATATTTAGATGTGGTTGTAAAGGCAGTCTAACTTGTGGCATAGCAAGTGGAATGTGGCCATGACCAAGAAAACCTAATCCTTTTGTGTATATTAAGAATCATTGTTTGACGTTAAGTCATTAACATGTTATTATTTACTTTTACGGGGTCCCACCTATTATTATACCATAACAATAACACTGAAAATGCTTTGCAACACTTTGCATGCTAATAACTAGTGGCGAATTTTATGAGTCAACACACCCTTCATGTCCCCAAAAGAATAGAGACCTAACCACCACACTACCCTAAATAGAACAATTAATTTAAAACGTCATCTAATACACATCTTGAACATTGTGTCACTAAGAAAAACACATTCAAAAGGGATCACCCTCTGAACAAGGTATCTACATACAATGAATCCAACATCAAAATAAACTAACAAAATATATTTAAAAAACTAAGACCATTTTCTACAAGTCGGAGATTTATTGTACTAGATTCAGTCAACACCATAAAGTATAGAACAATGGATCATAAATAAGGATGCAAGTAGCCCATGGCATCCTACCAACCTACATCAAATAAGGCCACATAATTGTTAAATGGTGCCACTGTTAAACACACAAATAATCCAAGAATGAACTTAAAGTGCCAAAATGAACTCAAAAGGTCAAGTAGAAATGTGTTTTTAATATGTACATATTGTCTCATATCATTCAAACACATTCCCTCTTATTAAAGGTTTGAAATATATCATTAAATAAACACAAACATGACATGTGCCACCATCATTGATCATCAATATAAATGTGAATGCAGGTTCAAGATAAACAACCTTAAAATTAATCCCAATTATCCCATGTCGAAAGAGGCAAGGTCAATAAACTAGATTTAGGAAAAGACCAAAAAAACTAGATTTGCATGAAAATAATATTGAACTAAAACAAAAAACAAAACTAAAATTGTAAATTGATATGAAACTCTCATTCGTCTGCGTTTAGTATGAATTATGGAGAAAAATAACTTAAAAAATCAAGCTCACATATATGTAGTTAAATTCCTCCATATCATTCAATAGTAAACAATAAACCATTCAACACTAAATTGGGATTATAATCCTATGTTTTATATTAGTTGATCATTCCAATATATCTATAATAAACTAACTCAATCATAGAATTACCATCACAAAAGTAATACACCATGATAATAAAAAATTCTCACTTTGTACTTAAAAAACATCTTATAAATGAGATTCAATATTTAGTTTGATCTTTTCATTT
The DNA here is from genome assembly GCA_001517045.1 of Pseudotsuga menziesii. Classification (NCBI taxonomy): domain Eukaryota; kingdom Viridiplantae; phylum Streptophyta; class Pinopsida; order Pinales; family Pinaceae; genus Pseudotsuga; species Pseudotsuga menziesii. The sequence goes on along the minus strand of LPNX010551449.1, from coordinate 573,553 downwards.
TTTTATTTTTTTTTATTGATCAATGTAAGGTCTAGATTCAAATAATAAAGAAAACAAAAATAAAAAATTATTATCTTATTTTTTCAAATTTATTGATTAGGTTGTATATTCAAATAATGAGAAATAAAAAATACTACTTTTTACAATTAAAAAAAACAAGTGAAATAGCAGCAAGGCTGCTTATACCTGCCTCTTAACTTATACCTGAGTACAGCTCTTTGAGGTTTTTCAGTCCAGCGAGCCAGTCCGGAATGCTACCATTCAAGCTGTTGTTTTGTAGATGTCTGCAAAATAAGCGAATATTTAAATGGATTCTTTATCAAAATGATAGTGTTTATAGTTTTGAGAACAAAGTACTTACAGTCTCTCCAACATGGTTAAATTAGTGAAATTCGGCAATGGTCCCGTTAGATGGTTAGTATCAAGTGACATGGTGATGTCAATAAGAATGGATGAGTCCCACTTCCAGTATGATACTTCATGAGAAACTCGCCCAATTTTATTTACATATGATCGACAGAACGCTCGTGAAGATCTAAGCGACAGTATATATCTAATTTCAACCATGAAAGGATGAGCCTTCCACGACCAATTTTATTTACATATAATAGAAAGAAAACTTGTGAACATCCAAACGACAGTATATATCTAATTTCAACCAAAATGTTGGTCATCAGTGAAAAAAGTTGGACCAGGAAGAAAATTATAAATCGCTATACAATTTTTCTTGATAAAAAAAATATAGCTTATGAGTACACACATAAAAATGGAGTTTTTCTTACAGGTTAACCAATGCAGTCAATTGTCCAATACTCTGAGGTACCGATCCTGTTAAATTCATTCTCGGTAGATTGCTAGCAACAAGATCAGTTCTTTAGTTCTTGCAGTTTCAATTAAAAGTGTTAGAAAACATTAATTAAAATTTAACTTACATTTCCGAAATGTAGAAAATCTGAGTTTACTGCTTGCTGGTTTAAATGCACATTTAGTGTTTTTCACTTCAGCCAGTTTTGCATAGGCTTGAAGCTACTTACAAAAAAATTTCTGAACAATTTTAAACACACAGAAAACTACTAACAGGCAGAAATAAACATTTGGACAGTCACACCATAAAATATTTGACTCAGAGATTTTTGGCTAATCAGCCCTGGAAAAACCCCCACGGGGAAAACCAGTCAGAGAGAGAGAGATATTTATTATTTCTTCAGCAAAGTACAGGACAGAAAAATGGTGAAAAATACAACTTATCTCCACCAGCAAACTTTATCCCAAAGTCTGGAAACTTGTGCCCAGCAAAACAGCCGTACATCCTTCTCGATTTCTGTGCCTATAATAAATGCAAATGTACAGCAGCAAACAGGCCGTACATCTCCTCGAAAATAGAGCCAATAAATGCAGTCCGTACAGCAGCAGACTGACCGTACCCTTCCTTGAAATCTGTGCAATTATTTAATGCACTGTACAGCATTAAACTCAGTCGTACTCCCCTCGAAATCTATGCAATATTTAATGCACTGTACAGCAGTAAAACAAGGCTGTACTTCCCTCGAAATATGTGCAATATTTAATGCACCGTACAGCAGAAAAACCAGGCCGTACTCCCTCGATATTTGTGCAAGTAAATGATGCAGCCGTATAGCAGAAAAATAAACTCAAGCCGTACTCTTCTCAGGTTCTGTGCAAACAAATAATAAATGCTGTCTCAACCTCCTTGCTCACCAAAATCACTTCAGCAAACAGTCTGGAAAATCGTGCCCTTCTCAAGCTGTCTCGGCCTCCTCTCTCAGCAATCTCTCCTTCTCATTCAAAAAAATGAAAAGTAAAAATCCTTTTGCCTCCCTCAGCCTTTTTGAGTAACCCTAGGTGAGTTTCTAATCCAACGGTGGAAAAGAAATCTAATCCAACGGATGAGAATCAATGAGAGTAAAAATCCCTTTTATTTATTTCTCATAAATAAAATTACTCTCACTCACTTAAATTTATCAAAAAGTGACTTTATGGATATAAAGTCTCATTAAGTGACTTTTAATGTGAGGGTCACCTTTTTCCCTCTTTAAGTGACTTAGGCAAAATAAAGTCACCTAGGGAACATCTGCCTAGGTACAAAAACTAACACGAAAACCTTATAAAAGAAGAGCTCTTATCACAGCCAATTCCGTCCCAACTGATAGCGAAGCAAGGATCGGAAATCCATCTTTTTATGTCGAAGCTCGTTTTGATAGCGTCAATAGCATTAACTGCAGGTTAAGCATTACTTGGTTAGGCCCAATTCTTCGATTTCAATATGAGTGTCATAGATAAGGGCACTTACTATCTTCTAGGTATGTTGCCGGATGCGTATCAACGATCTCGTAATACTCCATAGTGTTGAGTATGGGACCAGAGCTCGAGTTAGAAGCCTTCGTTAGTACAGAAGTGCTTTCTGTGAAATTTAGCTAGAGTTGGACCTCTGACGCAGAATAATTTCGCACTATAGTAATGGGTTCAGGAAGTTTTGGTTGATCATTTATAAAAACATCAAAAGATCTTGTTTCAGTCATATTTAGCAACAGTTCTACAAAATATAAGATCAGTAATGATTTTTTGGGTGGTACAGATATTATCATCGAGGCATTGCCGGTTATCAACGCAGTTTGCATCACAATAGTTGGAGGAAGGTCTTCTGTATTGTTTGTTGAAATTTGCTTGGGTGAATCTACATTATGTACAAGGTAATAATCATTTCCTGTCTGTATACTCAGATCTGATTTCCAAATTCGGTCGAACTTGTCAAGAGGATATCTGCGTAGATTCATCATTAAAAATTATTTAGCTCACTTATTAACATAGCGCAACGGCACAAGATTAATGCATTGAAATAGTATTCCACATATCACGGTTCGAACTTTTAAGAATTACAACGAAAACACAAAAATCTGAGATGTAAGAAGTGAGAACTGAGCTCGAGTTGTTATGACTTCCATAATCTCTCCCCACTGTTCAAATAGACATACAGTTTCTGGAAATACATAAGCAAATGAATTGCAATGAATTTTAACATGACTACTAGCTGAGAGTTTACTGCGTAAAGCATTTTATATCATTCAGAATGATCACCTGACCGACGAATTTGAACCAACATCAACTCTTGTTTCTTTTCTCAACATTGTTCCTGGCTTAGCGAGTTGATACATGCCTTTTTGGAGGGTCCTCAACTCGCTATCATTGATAAACGAAAAATCAATCTCAGAGGTTCTGATCAAGCAAATATACAGCACATTGCCAGAACTAGCAAAGATTTTTTCAGGATGTGCTAACATGGTAGTCGTCGAAAAGGCTAGGTTTATCATATTCAACATACCCGGTGTCTCAATAGACAAATTGAAGTGAATGGACAATCGTGAAGTTTTGGTGGAATTTCCAACGGCAAACCAACATCTTAAGAGGTAAGGAGTTTTGGGAGCCACAGGAAATTTATAGCAAGACTTGAGAGACTTGGGGAAAAACCGCAGACTTTGCAAGGAAGATGGTAAGGTTGCATTCCGTGAAACGTTTGCTCCTCATCCTCAGCTTCTTCAATAGAAATGGATAAAACCAAACCCCAATCTCCACAAATGAGCCCCAAATGAAATCCAATCTGGCTAGCTAATCATCCCATTCAAAGGCATATTCACTCACAATTATCAAACCTATACCACAGACCTCTGAGATATATATTCATAAAAAGCTGTATATTGCATGTTTTGTCATGATTATATATACAATTCCATAGCGTACTTGCGCCTTGGATTTTGAAATGGATGATGCAATCACCCACAATTATTTTTGTGGGCAATAATCACAGCGTGATTTGATAAACATTCAGCGAAAAAACTGTGCAATGCTTGCAGTATATGAAACATTAGATTCTTCAGGAACGACCAGCTTACACACAGTGCGTTGTATTGCATTGCTGTTATTCTGGAATTTAAAATACCTGAAAGACCAAATCACCATTACAGACAAATGTCATGCATTGAGGGGGCTTCCCGCCTGCTAGTAATCTGCAGAAGACTGTATTCGATTTCTTTTTTTTCACATGTGTATTCGATTTACTACTTAGCTGGACCTTAGTACGTGCACAGATATGCAATATCATATCATGTGTATATGAAATATTAGTTGGCAATGGATTGAGAGGACGTTCAAGGTCTGCATACCGACGAGTCCGGATTTCGCTTTAGTCGAAGTGGGAGGCACGTCTCTTTAAATAATGACAAAATTATATCCATCCATATCCAATTATATTCGGTCGCACTTTTTTTTTCAACCAGAATTACTTGGTCGCACTTGTACTCATTTTTCAGGCGGTACATTCCTTGATGTCATAGTTTCCACTTGTCATCTGAAAACCAAATACCAAATTCCAACGCTGACATCGTTTGTGATTGGCCAATTACAACACAAATAAATACATTTTTATTATAATTAAAAATTATTATTTATAAAATTATAAAGTAAAACATTATAAACAACATTTTAATTTTTATGTACCTTTGAACTAATAGGTGAGTCAACCCAAGTTGACTTGCAATCGATTACAATATACCTGCTGAGGCAGGTATAAAAAGTTGAGATGCATTTTGTAAGTTGGAGAAAGACTAAACAACATAAGTATTTCATATTAAAACAAGTTTAATAATAAATAAATCCGCCAAAGAATTTAAATAAATTATTATAATGTTAAAAAAGCTAAATTTGTTAGAATAATCAACCCATAGTATTTACCCACTCAGACATTATTTCATTTATTTTGTCTTATTTGCCTAGTCCATGAGTCCCACCATGTGCAAGTTGCTAATTGCCTATCCATAGAGGTCAAACTTGCCATTATTGACTCATGGAGCGCTTTGGAAAGCCTTGGGAATCAAATATGCTTTATTCCTGGCCTCCTAGGCGCCCATCTACTTTTTCTGCTTTATTCCCTGCTTTTTCAGTGTTTTAAGGCACATAGGAAAGCAAGACTAGGTGAGGTGAATCAGCTTTGTTGCCTCTTCCTCCTCCACTCTTTCCTCCATGCAAAAGCATGTATGAGCTGCCATTTGACCACTCTTTAGCTTTCCCATGCGCCCTTGCTAATTCGTGGGGTCCTTGATAGATTTGGGATCATCTTTTTACACCTATGGGGGATTTGCCTATTTTGGGTAAGCCTGCTTTATGCTAGATTTGGATGCTTCCTTATGCATTCGATTTTCTCATGTATTCTATATATTTAGCAGCCTATTTTTTTATAGGGTTGGCTATTGTACACTCAGTTAATATAATTTTGTGTTACAGCTCCATATTCAGTCTCCATTGTTGATAATTTTGCATGATCAATTGTTAATTGTTGTGGGTGAAATTAATCTACTACAGGCCTGAATTTCTACATGGTATCAGAGCCATTGTAGGTTGTTACTCTCCTTCAAAAATTGTTTTGCAGGTTCGACATCAAGACTAGGAGCCTTCTACTGACAGCCGGGACAGATTTTCTAAAGCTATGGATTCACAGAAAACTATCCTCACTCCCTTCAACTTTTTTGAATGGAAAGCAGAGATGGAGATCTTGTTGAGAGAGAAAGGCATCTACAGGGTGACTATGGCTAGAGAAGCAGAGCCCAATGCTGCTACAGAGAAGATCAAATGGCACAATCGGAGAGATGAGGCCTATGGCCTCCTATGTCTCAGTATTTCTCGAGACCTCCTTTTCCATCTCGATGGATTGACTTCACCGGATCAAGTATGGGAGAAACTTTCTGAACTCTTTGGAAAGACAGATGAGATGAGGGGACACCAAATCGAAAATGAATTGATTTCCCTGAGTCCCAGTAATTTTGAATCCCTGCAGCTATATTTCTCCAAGTTCAAAGCACTAGTTTTGCAGCTGAAAAAGTGTGGTATTGAAAATAAAGATGAGCAACTCGTATTGTCCATCCTCTCGAATCTAGGA
>LPNX010551449.1:553195-563891 GCA_001517045.1 Pseudotsuga menziesii | reverse complement strand
TCCATATTCAGTCTCCATTGTTGATAATTTTGCATGATCAATTGTTAATTGTTGTGGGTGAAATTAATCTACTGCAGGCCTGAATTTCTACAAAATTAAGATAAATCCCCATCTTAATTACAACATTTGAAACTACATAAATTTACATTAGTCATTAAAGAGAATTTACGCTCAGTTGAAATACAATTGGTGGGACGAGGGAAACGATGACAAGATTAGCTGTAACCAACTAAACGATTAATAAATGCAAATTATGGTCCAAAACAGTAAGTGATACACAAATATTAGAGGAAAGATTAGCTGTAATTAACTAAAGGATTAATAAATGCAAATTATGGTTTAAAACAGTAAGTAATACACAAATATCAGAGGTCATATGGTGTAGTTGTTAGCTCTATGGACTTTGAATCCATTGACCTGGGTTCATATCCCGACAGGACCTATCGAAGCTCAATCAAGGAAATTGAAGTTTGATTGCTAAAACTAAATAGTTTTTACAGGCAGCTTGTCGGAAGTTCAGTAGATAATTGTTGTTTTAGCGTTGATTAGTTTTTACAAGCATTTTTTAATAGATTATTCTTATTTAGGGGCTGTTGTTGCAATTAACAGTTTCTCACCTCTACGCACTGCAATTTCGATGTTGAATTTATAAGTTTTCACTGAAGGACAAGTAAAACCTTTAAAATTTCGATACGGTTGAAGGTCATGGCCAAATGATTAATAAATGTAAATTGTAGTCTAAAATAGTAAGAAAATAAATATCAAAGGTTCTATGGTGTAGTGGTTAGCACTCTGGACTTTGAATCCAGCGACCTGGGTTCGAATCCCGGTAGGACCTGTCGAATAAGGATGGCCCCAACCCAGGTGTCCTTGTGCAACCACGGTGATAGTTCTACTTGTCTCACATTCAAACTAAGGTTGGCCCTGACCCAGGTGTCATTGTGCAACCACGGTGACAGTTCTACTTGCCGTTGGACAGATCGTTCTCACATTCATACTAAGGCTAGCCCCAGCCCAGATGGTCTCGCTACTATTTGTGTCGTGTGACTCGATGATCTACTCCAGCTCTAGCGCCACCGTGTACAGGGTGCGTATTCTTGGTCCTAAAAAGAAGGAAAAAAGGAAGAAAAGAAAGAAAAAAGAAGAAAAGGAAAAAAAAAAGCAGACGCCCGCTCGCCTTCATGCATATTTAAAGTGTAAGTAAAGAGATGGAAGGTAAAGGTGAGTTCGGAGGATGCTGCATGACAAAGTGTAAGGAGCTTTCAAAATAGGTGGATGAGGCGGTCCTAAGGTGTACATAGGTTGTTACTGGGGATAGTCCCACCACAAAAGGCTCTAGGGACGAGGTTGCTCTGTTCTAGTCACAGATGGACAAATAAAACCCTCTACCTAAAACTCTTACTAGACAGCGACCCTCCATCTAGAACCTTGACCCCTCGAACTCTACCTACACGCTTTTATCTCTACCCTCGACCCTTGAACTATCTTACCGATACGGAACACAAGGGCCTACATCCGCTGATACTTTCCAATACGGGAACACATGGACCTCAATTTGATGGACGATGCTTACTTACGATCACCTGTCCATGATCATGCACCATACACAAAAAGACATTCAGATCTGCAAGGGAGTTGCATTGATGCTGCTCAGGTAGTTAGTGTCATTCACGCAGATAAGGCCCTTCCAGTCAAAGCGAACCAATAAATTATGAAATCCCGGTCCGGTGGAGAAGCCTGTAAAACCAATCAATTAGCACTCACTAACTCGGTGAATTATAAATTAATAGGAATGCAAAGTCATTGGTGGAATAAGGGAACAGCCAGGAAGGAATAGAGGTAGGGTATACGACACTGATCACAAGGAATAATCCCTTACCTTGTTTCCAATCCACCCACCCGAAAGAAATAGACCCGAACTATATATTACAAACTTCATTAATCACTTACTTTTTTCATATGCTCGTGATACCTAAAACTTGGAGATCGAACATTCTTTAACAACTAAACTACTTCGATCTACCAACATATGTACGTGCATATCCAACCGAGGGAGATCCTCAAGTGTTGACACGCTCGCTTTTGATTAGTGTAACGATCGTTCCACCTAAGTAAGATGCTTTTCTTTCTACTTGTGACCGTAGTACTCGCACTAAAGACTCCAAGTGTTGTAGAGTTTGTTCCATTTTTTTGAAAAGAAACTAGGTTTCCCTTCCTTTCTCCATGCTTTAGCGAATAAGCTTCTTGTTGGTGTCTCCTCTCCTTTGAAACACAATAGGATAAGCCCTCCTCACTGCAATGGGATCTTCTGGTAAAGCCCTCCTTTCTCTAGTTCAAACTACAAACACTCATTTTTGGAGATACACACCCGGATAGGAATAAAGACAAGCAAGATTAGGGTCATACATAAAAACCTACACTGTTGGAACCTAGAGCTGCTGACATCAAATGACAGTTCCCACACCACGACACAACAAGCTTTGTTTATGCAGGCAGGCATCTATCTCCTTCCAGTTGTACAACCATTTGTTTTAACAGGGTCGTCAGGAAGAACAACCATTTGTGTTAACAACCAACTTGGATGGACTACACTTTGAGACGATATATTGATAAGAGTGGAACCTCCTTTACTGCTCTAGAGCGCCCTCTTATTTTATTCCATAAAAATATAGCCTTTGAGGATAGCTTTTACCCTTCGCCATTGAGAGAAAGACGTATGGTATATTTCCATTGAGGTACTTATAAGTTATCTTAAATTCATGCTTCAATTACCACTATTACCGCTGAGGATTACCACTTAGGATGTGGTTACCATAAAAACACGCACTAATAAACTAAACTTGGAGCTCTATCTCCGAAAACTAGAAATATATTAAAAGAAAGCATGGATGGAATCATACAACCCTTCTTCCTTTTACCTTCAGTGTTTACAAACCACCTACCCACCTAGAGATAGAACTTACCCTACTTTTACTTATAAACCATTGATGAAGCTCTAATTGAGAGCTTGCTTGGATGTTGGGCTGCTTATAGCTTTGCTCCTACCTTTGCCCCAAAGATGATAGATAACAATTTTTGCCTTTAGGTTGGATGAAGAATTATGCAATTGGATAGTGTGGATCATGAAATGAGAAGGTCTTTCAATGCTGTTCCAACTCAACTACTTCAAATTGTTGTTTGTTGCACCAGATAGATAATGCCCTCCTCCTTCAAAAGAAGCGTTGTCTTCAAGGCTAGAGGTGTGGAGACTTTTAGGCTCGACCAAACTCACCCTTTCATGTTACCCTCGTACCTCAGGTGGGTTTTAACTCTTCTATTTAAGTCGTAATCTGAATATGCAGTCTAAATCCGGGAGGAAGGATAATAGAAAAGATTTCCTACCCCCACCATTGTTTGAACCAGAAAACATTATTGGTTGGAGCCACCATGTCATTTACTTACTAGCATATACACCACTAGGTTAGGCTACGTTGGCCAGACAACATAATGGATAGTGTCTCTCTCTATCTTTATGGCCTTAGGGTAGCGAGAAAGAAAGACTAATCATTATAGGAAGTAAGCATCATAAAAACCATAGGAGACTATCCATTAATAGAATCTATGAACTTTTTTTGGTAGGTCTTAGCAATAAGTACTAGCTCTAAAGACGGTAGTCCCATCCTTAAGAAAAACTTATGGTTGTCCCATACAGTAAAGAAACTTGCTTTAACTTGCCTTAGTCTTATAGAGTAAGTTCCATAGAGTAAGTCTAATAGCTGTTGTTGTAGAGTAAGTACTAGCCATTCTATATGTTATTATTCCCATAGAATAATAGTGCGGTATGAGTGCCCAGATAGCCCCCGGCCCCCATTGCCATGATGCGATCCAACTCCTTGTAAGCCTCCTCTTGGGTCGAGTCACCGCTCAACCTTGGGTCAAAAGGTGTGCGACGCATCCCCTCTCCCGGGACATAAGATCCTTGGATATAAAGCTGTGAGTGGGAGCCGCTGGACAGCAATACTCAGCCTGCTACAGAACATTCAATACGACTGTAGTAGGCATGCCAACCCTTGAATTAAAACTGTTTAAGATTCAAGGAATGACATGCCTATTGCAGTAGCATTAAATACTCTACAGTAAGTTGAGTATTGCTGGCCAAGAGCGGCCCCTCCCTCTAAATTATACCTTATTACTTGGGATTAGCTGACGCACGCACCTGCGAAGAATAATTATTGCTGAAGCTACTTCCATACCCCGCCCTCTCCTGGAAGAGAAGGAGCTACATCAAACCCTAGAAACAGAGTCCTAAATTTTAAATAAGAATAGGTATAATAATTGTCAAGTTGCGGGCTTGATGTGAGGGCAGCAGGAGTGGGAATTAATCCATAGATAGGTGGATATGAGTCCTACACTTTTTTATTAAGTAATTTTTATTCTTCCACAATAATTTCCATGTGCCAGTCACCCTTAGGCTAAAACACTTGATCTTTTGTGCTTCTTTGCATGCTCTATTTTAAAGTCAAGGCAGAGCATCAGGTTTCACTTATTTTTCATGCTTCTGTAATTTGGTGGATGGCAAAGACAAGCTTGATACCTGTGTGGGTGGACATGAGTCTTGCACTTGTGGCCTCTGGAGTCCATTTGAAATTTGAATTAGATAGAGCTGAATTTCTTCCAATTCAAAGCAGCAAAACAATCTTGGAAATAAGGGGCATACTAGAATGGGCTCTGTATGATAATGGTACAGGAAATAAGGTTGTGTCCAAAAAATAATGGTATGAATTTGAAGAAGCTGAAACACAGATGTGCATGGTTCAGAGATTGGGCATTGCTCCTCCTCTTCAACACAAAAAGTGGATGTAGAGTTAACAGACAACTGTGGCCATTTCTTCGCGTGGAGAGTGAAGAAAGATTTAGAAAGCCAGACATTCAAATGGCTTTTGTGCATCTTAATTTGGTTGACTTACTGGTCCGCTGATTATGATACTTCCTACTGCCAGACAATATGCCATGAATTTTCTCCGATTCTATGTATTTTGTGATGCACAAGGAAACTGTTGCATAGTTGTTTGCCATGCAAATCTCTTGTAATGCAGAGGGACTTGTCTGTTTACTTGATGGACTTTCCGCATACACTGATAAATTTTGCTTTTGAAGTATAATTTGAATAATTTTATGTAATATATGCGAGGAAGTTCAATTGTATTTTATTGGATTTGATATTATCTGTCTAGACTACAAACCTGTGAAAAGCCGCTACAAGAGAAATACATCGATGCAAAATCGAGATGTTCGTGTTTGCTTGAATGATACAGTGGACGAGAAAAAGTTGTTGCCACCTAACGATAACAATAATATTTCTTCTTCTGTATTGAAGATGAACTCTACTTCTAGTAGCCCTAGTCATGGTGGGAGCAACTTTGGAGGTTGCAGCAGCTTCAAGGAGGACATACTTCTCAGTTGTTTCACTCCATAAACTCCTCCCTAATAGTATCCATAGTTCCTTAATATATGGCTCAAAGTTAGTTATAGCGACATTGTGTGTCTTCATTTTGTACCAAAAGAATTTGTAATATTACTTTTATGAATTTATGCTTCTCAACAATGAATGTTGTCTTGTGTTTTTATGAATTGGTAGACTGAAACAACCGGTGTTGATCTATTGTAAAAATAACAACATTGATTCATAGTTTTTAAGTTCATATTTAAAACCAACACTGATTCATTCAGATCAGATAGACATGAAACACCTTGAAATTTATATTTCTTATGCTATTAGATTAATGTAATGATAATCTCTAGGGAGTTGCATACAATTTTTTGCAAGTTGAAGCACATCAAAGATCGCACCATAAGAGATTAATCAACCACAACCTCATAAATTATCCTCACTCCATCAAACTATCATGAATGGAAGTCAAAGTTAGTGCTCCTCTTGAGAAGCAAATGACTCTACAAGATAAGAATGGGAAAATAAGTCAAAAAGGAAAATTGGTTTAACAGGTTATTTGAAGCATATGGTTTGTTCTATTTCTCAATTTCTTCAGATATTCATATCTGTTATTTAATATTGAACTTGCATCATCTCCCAATGAAGTGTTATTTAATATTGAACTTGCATCATCTCCCAATGAAGTGAAGTCTGGACCAAGCTAGAAGGACTTTTTGGAAAGCGAGATCTTTTAAGAGGGAATCAATTGGAGGATGAGATTATCAAATTGATTCCAAGTGACTTTGATACAATCCAAGACTTATTCACAAGATTTAAATATCTTTTGCAGCATCTCAATGCATGTGGGATAGATAAGAAATAGGATAAGCTTGTACTTTCCATTTTGTCAATATTAGGCCTGGACTATTTATTATTTGTTTCTACATTCTTTGTTACCAAGTAAGTGACAGGATCCACTTTAAGATATTTTTCTTAGATGAATTAACAACTTCTCTCATTCATGAGAAATATAAGCTTGTTCAAATGGGTACTCTCAAGGTTTCAAATGCACATGCAATTGCAACAAAAGTGGGAAGAAATACTAGTACCAATTCCAAGCATAAAGGCAAGAAGTACCAAGCTCGCGAGGAGGATTAATCATCCATGCAGGTGACCTCGGATTTTGAAGGTGGGAAACCCAAGAAAGCTAAAGTGGTATGCTCTTATTGTAAGAAACACAATCACGAGCAGGATGTATGCATGAAAAAGCATCTTGCTCAATGCATAAGTATCCTTGAGAAGCACAATCTCAAAATTCTTGATAGTATCAAGGACATCAAACCAACTGAGAATTTTGACGAGCCACTTGGTGAAGATAAAATCTAGGAGATGGGACACACTTTGATTGCACCCACGTTTCTACCTACTACTTCACATGAAGAAATGAGGAGATCCTCTTCACAGAATACTCTCTAGTTCCTCAACGCCACCCTCTTTTAAGAGGGGGTTTTTCCCATGAGTATTTACCTCTTGTCTCACTTAGTTTTTGTATAAGTACCTTAAGTGGCTCTATGTCCATGACTCAAAAAAATTTGTGTGCATTATGTTCACCAAATTTAGGCTTAAGGGGGATGTTGGAACAAAATTACAACTTTCTCTCTCCTAGGAGTACATTTTCTCTCCATTTACTAGTTAAGCTTAGATTCATTATTCCAATTGTATAGTTCTTGGATATATTTGCCTCTTGAGTTAGGAGAGAGCTCCATCCCTAGATTTTAGGGATTCATAGCTAAAATTAGCCATAGGAGCGCACCTACCACTTGTGCATGGTTAACCCAATGAGTGGTTCTTAATTAGTTATCCTTATGGAGCATCTTTTAACTAAAACCCTAACCCTAAGAAATAATGCACCCATTTTCTTTGTTTGTAGCCATTTCTCCTTAATTCAAGAGAGTTATCCCCTATGCCTGGGATAAGTGCATTTCTTAGTCTATTTTGGGACTTTTAATTCTTAGTTAACTCCCTCTTAAATATTTTCTTAAGTTCTAATGAATTTAAGCCTTACTAGTTCTATTTTTGCAAATGGCAAGTGTATAATATATATATTCGTGTAATCTCTCATCACATGATGAGCCTAGACATTAATGAGAATTATTATTTGCAGCAATATTTTCAGTTGATTTATGTATTGCTTCATGCTTGGATTGTAGATCTCTCATAAAATATTACATTCCATATGTTATGTATTTGGATTGATTTGTAATTTTAATTTTTACTATTCAAAATAAGTTTTTATTGGGATTATGATAATATATAAATCAATTCATATATCTAAGTGTTTAATGCTCACCTTTTTTATGAATTTCTTCTTATAAGGTGGATTCTTATTTAATACATATCAAGTCATAGTCTTCTTATAAGGAGAAAACCTTAAAATAAGGAAATATTTTACAATGCAATTGTCACAACTTTAGAAAAACACTTTCTTGGTGCCTAAATTTTCCCTCTTTTGTCTTTGACTCTCATGTGGAACCACTTGAATTTTTGCACAAGGACTCAACCTTTTAAATTTACTTTTTAGTGGACTATGACTCTTCACCTAGAGATCGCCCATACCTCCACCCTATGATACAGCTTACTAGACCTACAACCTCTAGATAATGAACTACTCATGTCCCATTGTGGATTTAAACAAGCGAAGCCAATATTGTGCACTTATAAGAACAAATTTCTTAAACACTAGACAATAAACCATGCACAATAAACATAACATACACAAGGTTTGTCAATGCCCAACTTAGGTGCCATAATATTTTTATTATGAAGTGTACAAATATGATACAATAGGGGACTTCCAGCTTACTATTGTGACCCTATAACAAAGGGGACAAAGTAGGGTTGTTGTAGAAACCTTTTTTATAGTCAACAAACAAGCATGGGAAGACTTGTCGATTTCATCACCCTACCTACCAATGAACCTACTTTCCCAATTTTCCAACATAGTTGTCGTACGAACCTTGTCGCTCCCCACAAGTCTACCACTTCCATCACTTGTTCTTCAATAAACTTGGATTCCACATAAACTCTTCCACCAACCAAGCTTAACCATGTTCCTTAGCTTGTTGTGGAGAGTTCTTCCTTTGGGAAACCTTTCAAACTTTAACCTTTGAAATTTTCTCACTATGATATTGTAGAATTTTTCCTTTGATGTATTTCCCATCCCATCCATGTCAAACAAAATTTACATCTATTATATTCAATGCTACAAATATCATGTCGATGAATATATAGCCAAGGGTCCAAAAACAAATTATCAAAATTATCGACGAAAATGTCGACAAACATCGTCAATATATCAGCAAAATAAAAAAGACAGAAATATTTAACAATACGAAAAATACAAAAAATCACAATACATTCGAATATATTGGCAAATATCGCCATAAAATCGGAAAATATCGCCAAAAACTCGTCAAATATCGTGAAAAAATCGGGAAAAATCACCAAAAAGATCAGGGAAAATATCGGGGCGATATATTGTCGATATATCGCCAGCGAGTTAACATCACGATATATTGCAATGATGCCGATATATCAGCAATGTTTTTAACACTGATTATATTGACACCTAACTCACATATTTCCTTCTTTCTTGCTATCTCTAGGATTCACTTATTCTTCCAAGCTCCACCTATTTTATTTTCCTCTTGGTATGTCCTCTTTCTATAGAGAGGTATTTTCCTTGTTTATTCCACCAAAGTGGGAATCGAGCATGCTCTCTATCACAAATTGGACACCAATGTGAAACAACCTTTTCCAATGGTTAAACCATTCCTCTGAGGTTCCCAATGGTGTCCACTTTAGCCTACTAGTGTATAACCATTTTCCCCTCTTGAGGTGTCATACCACCATGTCCTAAGCTAAGTGGTCCAATGTCCTTTTTTTCATTCCAACATAACTCTTGCATCCCTCAAATTTTCATTCCATCTTATCAACATGCCCTTTCCAAACACCTGTCGTCCATAAGTTGAGAATCCTTCCTGGTGCCTTATGTAAGTCTACTTACTACTAGTACTGATTTCTAAATCCTATTTTCCAAATCCCCTTTTCCAAATGATTTGGTGCCATGCACAAGCCCTATCCTTCATTCTCCTACCCGATGTTAGCTTACACGTTGTCATGCATTAAAGGAATTTTGAGGTATAAGATACGCCTCTAAAGAAGATAGTAAAATAAGTGTTATATGCCAAATATGGAATTTAGATCATAAACCAAATATCTCAATAATGTGAACAACACAAGAGATATCCAAAAATATCCAACTGTATTATTATGGAAATGATTATTTTGAAGGTATGAATTAATCTTGTTCATTTGTCTCTTCAATAGGGGCTACTTCCTAATGATATAATCTCAAAATAAAATACTCTCCACACCCCTCAGAAGGAGGACTCTTGGCTTATTTATAGAATCAAAATACAACTCTAACCTCCTAACTACCTAGAGGAACTTCCTTAATGAGGTCCCATCAAATTTATTTACTAACATAGTAGGCCTTATTTAATAATAACACTATGTCCCACTTATGAAAGCATTTCCCTAAATGCTTGATGTGAAGTTTTACAAACATAATCTAGGGTCCCAAGGGAGAATGTTGACTTTCTTTCTAAATTAGGCCAAGGAATTATGTGCTCATGTAGGAGTGTGAGCCATGATACTAAGGTAGTCCAACTATAATGTCCCCAATGATTGATAGTTACTAATCATTTTGACTAACGTTGGAAATTCAAATTTGGGTGACTAAATGAAAAACGCATTATTATTATTATTATTCGAATTCAACAAGTTAAGAATTCGTCATTTGGCCTGTTATGAAGGTAGTTATAAAAGACAGTTAAATTTTGTTTTTAAAAGATATGTACAATTGGAACAACCATGTTATAATTTGGTAAAGCATGACCCCACAGGTGGGGAACTTAGGCCTACTACTCAAGAGAAGAAGATCACAAATGTCATGAAACTATTTCGAGGAACCAACCCCCTAATATCTATGAGGGGATCCAAGGCCAACCAATTTCCAAGGAGGGAAAGTTGAGCCTTGTGTAATACCTAGGAAAATATTATGTATATGCATATGTGTGAGGGAATGACGTTTCCTAGTATGAATGGGAACTTGTTGCGTGAGCACCTTTGATGTGTTAGACATTTGTCCCAAGATTAGAGAATTTTGGCAAGAGAAAGAGTTGGTCCCTAGAGTGGCGAGGATAGTTCTTTGTGGGTGAAAGA
>LPNX010551449.1:541637-552818 GCA_001517045.1 Pseudotsuga menziesii | reverse complement strand
TTTTGTTTAGCAGTCTTGTTTTACATCTGATTAGTCTATTATTACAATGGAATGTGGATCTAAAGCTCTTATTTTCAAAATGTATCTCTTCTATAGTTCTGGTTATTTTTATTCTTCTAAAAATATTCAATTATCTTCATTCTATATGCTATCTATATAGAGAAAATCTACTTAGTTTACATCATCAATAGTCCTAGTTAATATGCATAGTTTGTAAACCTGTTTATATCAAGTACAAGAAATATGCAAAGATACATTTACATTAATGCATTGTACTAAGAAAACAAACAATATATAAGTAAGAGACACAAACATGAATTTCATCTACTAACCAAATATCGCATTAACATAACCCAAAGTTAAAGTGAAAGAATGCCTTTACAAGTATCGAAACCTTGTTCATAACAAAATGCAAATGACAAGCAATATAACAACTATCTAAAGAAAGGAAGAAACAATGACAGCAAGAGGCCTCAGGCATGCATTACACACCAATGACAACAACAGGCATGCATTACACGCCAAATATAAAATAAAAACATATGGAAATCTTGACAGATACTATCAAATCCAATAAAATACAATTGAACTTCCTCGCATATATTATATAAAACCATTCAAATTATACTTCACAAGCAAAACTTATCAGTGTATGTCGAAATTCCATCAAGTAAACAGACAAGTCCCTCTACATTACAAGAGATTTGCATGGAAAACAACTATGAAATAGTTTCCTTGTGCACCACAAAATACACAGAACTGGAGAAAATTCATGGCATATTGTCTCGTAGTAGGAAGTATCATAATCAATGGGCCAGTAAGTCAACCAAGTTAATCCATGCAAAATCCAACTGAATGTTTGTCTTTCTAAATCTTTCTTCACTCTCCATGCGAAGACATGGCCACAATCGTCTGTTAACTCTACACCCACTTTTTGTGTCGAAGAGGAGGAGTAATGCCCATCTCTGAACCATGCACATCTGCGTTTCAGCTTCTTCAAATTCATACAATTATTTCTTGGACACAATATTATTTCCTATACCATTATCATACAGAGCCCATTCAAGTATGCCCCTTATTTCCAAGCTTGTTTTGCCACTTTGAGTCGGAAGAAAATTCAGCTCTATCTAATTCAAATTTGAAATCGGCTCCATAAATTCCATCTCGTTCGATGCTAGGCAGGTACATACATATTTATGAAGAGTAGGCTACTACGTTACTAATGACATAAGAGGCAATGTCGGTTAAACTTTTTTTTTCGATTCTGGCCGGTGGAGAATGGAGGCGATATGTGGGGACCATGCGAGCGAGCTGGCTTAACCAGCATGAACATACATGTTGGCTAAGCTCGACCGAAAAGTGTATTGGGTGGTGAAAATGCCATCTTCATAATCCTATTGTTCTGCACCATTTCATTGAAACCCTTATTTCGTTCAGTCACGGTAACACAGTTCACAGTTAAAACAGGGTTTAATATCTTACTTCGTAGGTTGAACCAAGTATAAATAATAAATGTGGTAACCTATAAGAAAGGGTACAGTTCAAGTTGTTGTATAAATACTATGGAGCAGTAGAGCTTCAACAACAATTTCATTAATGAGACTTCCCTATTGGCTTACCAGCTAGAAAATAAAATACTGGGCATTAGTACGTCCTATTGGAATACTTCTTTGAAGGAAAAGGTAAACTAAGATATTCCATTCTAGCTCCTAATGTATTTAGCTATGGATATAGATTTTGACAACTTCATCCGTGTAGTTTCAAGGGCCCAAAATAAATTGTTGGGCTCAAAAAATGGGCATCACTACCCCAAGTGGTAAGGTACACCCTCATCCTCATCTATCCATTCAGCAAATTACAGAGCAGGCATATGACTACTCCCATCAATTTCTATATCCAACAATTCAATTTAAAGGCACTAAAAAACAACAATTAGAAAAAATCCAGCCCCTTCACTCAAGGAAATATTATCCTATTCTAATATTTTACAAGGTAACAACTCACTCCCAATAAATTATTTTGGTCTTCCAATTTCCCCCTTCCTAAATACACTTGGAGTGAAATTAGGCTTAGTAAAAAAAGCAAAAGTATTATAAAATGGGTATTATGTGAAAGAAACTCATCCCTCTTAGGCCTCATTTGCATCCCTCTTACACAGCAAAATATTGCCTCCCAGGAAGATGGGAGATAGCTATAAGGTTGGAATCCATCCACACCAGGAGGATTTGTTGAGCCCTCGTCAGGCTTGGCGTAGATGCATAACCAACTGGCCACCTTGACCAACCAACCACAGAATATATAAAGAGGAAAAGCAGTCTATGAGAAGGTGTGGTGTACTCTATGCAGGCAAAGGGATGTCATAGAAATGAGTGCTCACTTCTTGGAACCCCCTTTTATATTGCTTACAAACCCTGCTCCTACTACTGCCGAACACCATGGGTGGAACGGTGATCAGGAATGAACTCGTCGAAATATAACAGTCGGAGGAAAATGCAGAGGTTGTAGCCATATTCCAGCATGTGGGGTGATGAATGCGTGTAAAAAATCAGTAGGTCAAGGTGTATCTTTTCAAGTGTAGCATTTCATGGTGGCCAAACCATAGTATAGGGGGGGCACTCGACCAACAAAAACCTTAATACATAAGCGGCCTTCTTTTCCCTGATTGGAGCTACTCCTACAACACTCATAGAACTGGACAATATTGAAGGGAAATTCGGGTTGCCTCTAGCCATCACACTTACACTATTTAATGCCATGGTAGCAGGTGTACTCTAACTGCTAATTACACATGGGGGATAAGGAAGGTAAGGCCATCCCTTCACTCTGAAATTTACCAGTTAAGGGTCCATCCCCTTTAAGCTCCCTTTACTTGCCTATCCTTTCAACTAATAGGCCACTTCAATATCGTATTCTGATACTACGGGCGCACTCATTCCTGCCCAGTGGACCAAAACCCAAACTATTGTGGTTTGGAGGCAAGCTAAATAGGCCAAGGAGCGAACAAAATGAGGAACCTAGGCTGACACTACTTATGAGGGAAAGACAAAGGATCCCATCAGAGCCCGCCCAAGATTTTAATAAGGCCCAGTATCTGGTTATTATCTCGGTAAAAAGGGTCTGGTTCAGGCACATAGTACATTGGTTGGGACATGCCTCCAAAGGGAAAGGGAATTTATAAACAAACATATATTTCGTAGGTCTAGAGGTGAGGAGCATTAGCGTAGGTGATCCCTCGTTTTCCTATCCTTTCCTTCTCATTTGTAGAGCTCTAGTTCGTCGTACCACGCCTAGCCGAAAGTATTTATCTTTAACACCTTGTCTTTGTAACTGGAAAGGAAATCTCATAAGCTCAAGTGCTCTCTCTAGAACTACCATTTCCCCTTCCAAGGGAAGGAGATCGAGATTACCATGACCTACACTTACTTGGGTGTTTAGTTTTAAAGGCCACAATTCAGCACTTCCAGCTCCATTTCCAAGATATATTGTTTAAGATGCACCTCTTAGATAGGATTATCAAAAACATTGTCCTCCCTTATAATATTTAGTTAGAATCTTGCACTAAAGTGGGTCGTCAGTTGTTAGGCCATAACAAAAGCTGGAGTGCCTGGCCTCGAAAATGCCAAATAAATAGTGGGTTTCGATGGGTCCTACTGCTTGAACCTTTACAATATAGTGAGTACATGGGTCATTTTAAGTATTTTAATAGAAATTCCCGAACAAAGGGAAGGGCATGCTTCGCTTCCTTTTGATGAAGTTGACCTTGTTGCAGCAGGCCTAAGAGGGTTGGATACATGCTACCTATTTAGCTTTATGACCTAGGCCTCCCTTATACCTATAGAATTATACTTTCCACTAGGAAACTAACACACATACCTATCACTTTTCAACCTTTTAGACCAACAAGATGCAAGGTCATTAGCTGGGGGTCAGGAAAAAGTGAGGTAGTGTTCCTATAATTTCCAAGTGTTGATTCACTGTCAAGTTCTTACGCTGCTGGCCAGTGGGATAAATCGCCAGAGGTTCTGTTTTAGGAAAAGGTGGATCTAGAGAGAGGCCTTGAGTCGTGGTCTGGTAAAAATATCCATGGGAATTCGTTTCTTACTTGCTGCATGAGTCATTTCATGGGGTGGTTTAATTAGTGGCGTGGTCACATCCACATGAGTACCCTATGGGGTCAAACAATTAGCTGAGCTGTAATAACCCATAGTGCAGAATAAAGAAGAAGAAAAAGACATGGTTTGGGTTTATGTGTGGGTGCCTCCCTCCCCTTCCTATCGCTTTTAAATATCGTTAATAAGGAACAAATAATTAATTCCAATGCCTCAAAAGAAATTGGAATTAATACTTGGGAAAGATATTGGTTAGTACCTTGGAAAATCCAAGTTGGGGAGGCCTCCCGTGGCTAGTCGCGATCAAGTCGTAATAAATTCGCAATGTTATCGAGGATAAAAAAATAAGATTATTCTTATTTATTTAGAATGGAATTTACTAAAATTTATCTCTGGGGATATCCCATAATAAACCCGCAAAGCTACACTAAATGCCTAAGCGCATCCCATTCTTATTGCCAGGTATATATATTTCTCGGCAGGTAGCCTCATTACCTTTATTTAGCTGTATGTTGCCTCGCTTTCTGGTTATTCTATACAAAAGGTATTTCCATCCAATGCCGCATTCATGCCCACCCAATAACAACAAAATGCCCAACATTATACTACTAATAAATTATCCATTATCAATCTCCTTACTGCCTACTCTCCAACAGCCCTGCATACTAGAATCTATTTACAGCTAGTAGGATTTAGACATCCTAACAGATAAGAAGGGATCTTATATCTACTCCCTAGTTACTTTCCAGTTCAACTATTCCATATAACTAGGTTGCAATAACAAAAGTATTTACCCACTAAAGACAATATGAGATAAAAGACTCCTTTAACTATGGAAAAAGTAGTCATTTTGATGGAGGTTCCTCTATTTAGCCCACCCAACCCATATTATTTACACTGGACCTACCTCCATCTCTCAGTATGTAGAACTTTTATTTATCCATTTGGTAAGGCCTATACAGTGTTAACAAATAATAGTAATATTCCCTGGCATTTAACCGATAGTATGATTTCTAAACACGCAATCTTTAACTGGATTATGGACTACATGGGTACTGCTCTTCAATTATATTTCAACTATAGACAAGCCTAAGAATCATCTCATCATGAATAGATATACATATTCTTGCAGGAGACACCAAGTTGTAGCAGACCAATCTACTACCACCTCCTACTTTTAACACTTGGTCGAGGGATCTTTTCAACTCTTTCACTGAGTCACTTGCACCATTTCATGTACTGACACCCCATGTTGAATCGAACCTCCTCCATTTAATACAGTACCAAGGTTTACTATCTCAATGCATCTAGTCACACATTCAAGTAAACGTAAATTATACGAGGCACCCCTTTGACTTCTTTGGGTCGAAGAGGCTCGATCGACTCAACCACAGGATCCACCATAGGCCTAGGATAACCAACCAATGTTATGAGGGCCAAACCGAATCCCATCTACTGTGAATTATACACTCAGGCATATTGGTCCAATGCATCAGCCTTCCTTATGACCTTATGATCCTTATGATCCTTATGATATTTCCTTCCAGCTCCATGCACAACTGTCTTAATTTATATATTTCAATCAATGAAAAGCGATAGTGCCATTGTAGGTCTAGGAAAGTGCCTACCATGCAATGCTGAAACGTGGCAGCAGAAGATGCCATAGCATCAACTTTCTTATTTTCTTCATCTCTTCGGACAATAATAACAGCCTTGAGCCACCACAGTCCTACCTATAACACTTATGATATGTGGCCTTGGCTTCATAGTGGTCTCCCACCACCCTGATATTACTTTCCAAAAATATTAGCATGTGTTCATCGTCCATAATGCACCATCTTATTATCCCATATATGCCCAACTTATCTTACTGGTAAATTTGAAAGTGATAAACTAGGAGCCCCTCTCCATCGACTATATAAGCTAACTCAATCAACAAGGAAAATGGAAGGAATAAGCCCTTACCCAGGAGCTTTTAAACAGATGCCTTTACCCAAGTCTTCCAAGTCCACCTACACCAAACCACCAATAGGGAGAGCCTACAAAAACCTGCTGACCAACAACCATGGGCCTACTCCAAACAGTCCACCATACTTGCTAGGGAGGTGCAAATATAATAGAACTTACTTAGTTCATACACCATGTTGCCTTATTGCAGGCTTGCTAGATTGATTGCGGGCAAAATAAAAAGGCGGCTGCTTGCTTGACATCGGAGTTAGGAACATGCACAAAGTCTCGATAGAATAGGCTGAGCAAAGTGGTATCTCTTGTTGTACAGGATTACACACCTAATAACCATAGGTCTAGGGTTACCAACATACTCAATCAACTTGCATACAATTGACTCTAAAGTGCAGTAAAGGAAATAGGAGGATTAGAAATACTTACTTGATTAACGAAGGTCGATCCTTGCTAGTCCTCTTCCGCTCTACTTCACCTTCAAAGTCTTCAAGGTTTCTCCTCTTTCACCTGTCAAGAGTCAATCTTCCTGATACAAGATGATTCATATATATATAAGCAGGTTAGATAAATCACATATAAGATGCAGAAACATAAATGTATATCAAACCAAGATACATGAAGCACATATGGAAGAAGGATTCTCTTTATTATCATTAATGGAAAGAGTTTAGATTACAACCCAACGCCTGAGACAAGGACTCCTCTGCAACCAAAGGATTCTGAGTTCCACTAATCCAAAGACTTCTGTATACAATCCACCAGCATAACTTTTCTCTCCAAAAGTATATCCTAACACCCTCCCCAAGGCCTGTATTTATATGGAGGAAATAAGGCAGTTTCGAAGGTTGAGGAGGTTGAGACAGTTAAGAGGATTAATGGTAAATGGCTTAACTAATCTCAGATTATCGCATGTTTTTATGTTTAAATGTTAAGGGACATATTTGCGGGTATGTAGAAGGACAACCCACGAATGACTCATGACTTGCTATAAGAGCAACCCGCGAATACATCCATTCACGACTTGCTGCAACCGACACTCGCAAATGATGCGCGAGTTGTATATATGGAGAGTCGCGAATACAACCTAACATTGAAAAATGGCAAAGTAACCAGCTGGATGGAGGAGGAATGTATCATATAGTAAGCCAATCTATAGTGTTTTGGGAAAACCTCTATCCATAAATGTCCTTTTGTGTGCCAACATGAGGGATGTCGGCACTCGGACGGAGAGGTGCCATTCAGGTGTATAACATATGCCCCCTAATGTGTGAGGTCAGAGGGAAGCGATGGCCGAAATACATTATAATATTTAGCTTTGGAGAACTCAGAAATCCAATGGAGCAAAGAGAGTACCTGAAACAAATACATAGTAAAGTCATATGCAAAGTTACATCTGAGGATGCTATGTTCAATTTACTGGAACATTAGCTCCTTTACAATATTTGAGTACATCATATGATACGGGTAAAAAACCACGTATATTACAACGGTGGATCGAAGCCACAATATACAATAATGATGAGTCTTCAAAGATCTGGAAGCTATGTAGATGGATAGAACATAATCTTGCGCAACTTAGTCCATATGTGAGGTACTAAGGTCTTCATAAAGGATCCCAAAGAACCAGTACAATCCAAGCCATGTGAATAAGGGTAAGCTAAAGTCAAACATGGAGAGGATTCAACAGTTTGTCAACCAATAGGTGATAATTGACAACTGAAGCAAAGGAATTCACAAATAAGGAAAGTGAATACAGAGGTACGATCATCAAAACTCTAGGTCTTCGTCATCAGGAAGTACTGAAACGGAACCATGCTGTGATAAGGAAGGCAATAGATCCTCCAACGGATCACAAGAGTGACTAGGAACTGGGAAAAAGAAGGGAGACACAAATAGATAACAGATATAACAGTGATGGAATCATGCTATAGAGCAGACATTGGGAAGAGTCCTTGAACAGTGAGCACAACACAGAGATGACCCAAGGCAGTGTATAATGGATAGATAGAACAACTAGACTTATCTGTCATGTAGGAGACATGATCAGATTCCCCAGGTATAACGAACAAGAGGAGGAGTAAGAAACTCAAAGTGATAGCTGAACATAAGTGGACACTGAAACATGGATATCGAAAAGCAAAGAGTGCTATGTTCAAGGATGACATGCTGCCATTATTGAAAACAAGAGAAAACTTCTTCCTTACCTTCCCTATTAAATTTTAATGAGTCCAGGAAAGTAAACTCGGTTCCCTCTTCATTTTTTAACAATCTTGAAGAGATGGGAAAATAATGCTTGATAGTGTCACTGATTCATGGATTTAATGAGCCCAAACTAGTACATGCTCAGCCGGTGTTTTCACATTTAGAGAGTCTGAAAACGCCAAAGAAGACTCCAGAGGGGTCCTTTTTCATCCAATTTAGTCTCCTGAGGCCGAAAAAGTAAAAAAAAAACCACAGAAGAACTCTCTTAACTTCTGAAGAAGAAAAGGTGCACCTTTTTCGTACTTAGTCAGGGAGGTCCGAAAAAGGTTAAATTACCACCTACCCAACGCTCCTTCCAGAACAGCATAAAATAGCTTGAGTTTTACGAGTGTGAAGGAAAGAAACATCACTCGGAAAGATCCATTTGGTTACGAGAAATGGGGCTTACAACAATAAACTCGTTGCTTTGTTCTTTAGTGTTTAACGAGCATGACAAAGACACAAAGGACACTTGGAATCTTTTTCATGTTTGGGTCTAGAGAACGAAAAAGAGAAAACTAAGCTCAAACCGGGTGTTCCTTTTCCGTAAATTTAGTCCCTCAGGTCCGGAAAAGTGATAAACCTATGCCTAAGAATACTCTTCTCAATTCAAAAGAAAAGAGAGTGATCATTTCTCGTATTATTCCGCATGGTCCGAGAAAGAGCCTAACCTACCACCAATGCGGATGCCCGTTCACATATTCTTAATGAGCTTGAACGGACGAGATAACTCGACAGTCAAGTCTGTTTTGGAGGAGTCAGACCTGGGCCTAAAGAAACTCCATAAGGGCGGGGAGTCCTATAAAGGGATAGCTTGTAAAAAGAGATTCAAAAGAAGCTCTATTTGGCATGAAAAAGAGCTAAGAGGAAACCCCTGAACCTGAAACAGTGATGATATGAGCATCAAAGGATGACAAAAGAATATAAAGATGATACTCATGAAATAAGGGCCCTAGCCACGGAAGAACAATGGTACAGACAAGGGACTAATGGCTTAGAATACCATAGTCTGTGGCAAAATGTTGAATACTAAGGTTAATGTGGAGTGAAAAGATGCCAACATGTGTTGGAAATAGCAAAACCACCCTATTGGAGCAACAACACTTTGTAAAAGGTGATAAACCTGTTTCAAGGCACAAAGATGGTGATGTTAGTTAATTGACATTTCAAACTATGGAAAAAGACCCACTTTATGAAATATTATTTCTATAAATAGCTTGAAAATTAGAACAAACTCACCATTTGAACTTTTGAGCCAAAAAAAGCAAAGTTTACCCTCTACCGTTGATCGATCATTGTGGACAATTGGAACGTCGGAATCGGAATCCGTCAGCTTCAGGTAATTCTACACCCTAAGCTCATCAAATTGATCCAAACAAATACTAGGTTTAATGGTGAATTCAGTATTAAACAACACCCAAAATGATGGCAGTGCGCATTCGCGGATTGCCAAGAGAGAAACTCGCGAATACGCGTTATATTCATGGGTTGTCCAACAGAACAGCCGCGAATGATCCGCGACCTACCTAAATAGACAGTCGCGAATACTGCGCAATGGGCCAAAGCTTAAAAAATATGCAAGATTTTTAAAATTTGATATGGGAATACTGAATTCTATTGCTTGTATTTGCCAGGTAAAATATGGTTCTGGAGTGGAGGGAAAGGGAGCACGAGGACCAGTGGGCTGCTAAAGTTCTTTTGTACATCGCCCATGCGGGCCAATGTCCGCATACTAGAGTTCATGGTCAATTATTGGGATCATGAGATGGGGATGTTCAATATTCAAGGTGAGACCTTAGAGCTTACCGTGGAAGACATATATTTCATTACCGGGTTGTCACAACGGGGAGCACCGGTGAACTTGGAGGGCACTGGCAGGGGTGGTGACCCCTTAAGTGTCCAAAACTATGTAGACATATTCTGTACATCGAGTACTCAGAAGAAAGGAAGCAGCATTCTTATTGTAGAAATATAGGATTTTACTCTCCAGGTATTAGCTAGTACCATTGTGAGACTTGCAGGATCCACAGGGTTACATATGGCCACCAGGAACCAAATGAGGGTGGAAGTTGACTGTTTTAGGGGTGCTCTCTATGATTGGTGCTCGAGAGTTGCCCCCATTATGAGGAGGCAATTATCCAACTGCAAGAGAGGAAGACGCAAGAATTTTGGCTATGAAGTATCTTAGTGGCGTTCTTCTTCGAGAGAGTACCAACCATGAGCCCTGCTATACCGCTACAGGTCAGATCTCCACGTCAGCCAAGGCTGAGTCGGTGGGGAGACATCTTCCTCCGCCAGGGAGGAGGAGACATAGTACACAGCGTATATGATGTTAACTTCTACACATGGTGGGAACGACAGTTGCCGGCATTGGAGCAGTTTCCATATGCCGGAATGGACTTCCGAGGTGACCCCAACCTTGTCCTCCCTCCAGGAGGAGCATGGGGAGAGATGGGTAAGTAATTTTTAATTTTTTATCATTATCAAATTTTTATGAAATTTTCAAATGATAGATATATACATATGTACAAGTATGAATCCTATTCATGTGTCAAAATGCAGATATTGGACCAGTCTGCCCTGAAGGGCACCCTCGTATGTTCGTGCGTCCTGTCATGGGTGAGGATCGGGGACTGATCAGAGTACTAGAGGGAAAGCTATCTAGGCTAACCCAGCGAGTACCGACCATACAGATAGAGCATATCCCTGCAGCCATGCAGGAGTACGTAGTTGGGGTTCCACCGATTTGGCTACGTCTTTTCAAACGAGTGGCGAGAGCAGAGCTCATATATAGAGATGCGATGGAGGCAGCTGAAGCCGAGGAGGCTGAGGAAGCCAAGATGCATAGAGATCATGGGGACCAAGGTGT